>QODF01000109.1:1493232-1580523 GCA_024372805.1 Oostethus manadensis | reverse complement strand
GCCCGAAACACCTCACCAGGGAGGCGCCCGGGAGGCATCCGGACTAGATGCCCGAGCCACCTCAACTGGCTCCTCTCGATGTGAAGGAGCAGCGGCTCTACTCTGAGCTCCTCCCGGATGGCCGAGCTCCTCACCCTATCTCTTAGGGTGAGTCCAGCCACCCTACGAAGGAAACTCATTTCCGCCGCTTGTATCCGCGATCTCATTCTTTCGGTCATGACCCATAACTCATGACCATAGGTGAGGGTGGGAACGTAGATCGATCGGTAAACAGAGAGCTTTGCCTTCCGGCTCAGCTCTCTCTTCACCACGACGGTCCGGTACAGCGACCGCATTACTGCAGATGCTGCACCGATCCGTCTGTCGATCTCACGCTCCAACCTTCCCTCACTCGTGAACAAGAACCCGAGATACTTGAACTCCTCCACCTGAGGCAAGACCTCACTCCCAACCCGGAGGGTACAGTCCACCCGTTTCCGACTGAGAACCATGGCCTCGGATTTGGAGGTGCTGAGTCTCATCCCAGAAGCTTCACACTCAGCTGCAAACCGCTCCAGTAAACGCTGAAGGTCACAGCCTGATGAGGCCATAAGGACCACATCGTCTGCAAATAGCAGAGACGAGATCCTAAGGTCACCAAGCTGGACTCCCTCAACACCTTGACTGCGCCTAGAAATTCTGTCCATGAAGATTATAAACAGAATCAGTGACAAAGGGCAGCCTTGGCGGAGGCTAACCTTTACCGGAAACAAGCTCGACTTACTGCTGGCAATGCAAACCAGGCTTCTGTTTCGGGTGTACAAGGACCGAATGGCACGTAGTAGCGGGCTACCAATCCCGTACTCCCGAAGCACCCCCCACAGGACACCACGAGGGACACGGTCAAAAACCCTTTTCAGGTCTACAAAGCACATGTAGCCCGGTGGGCAAACTCCCACATACCCTCCAGTACCCTTGCAAGGGTGTAGAGCTGGTCCAGTGTTCCGCGACCGGGACGAAAACCACATTGCAGCTCTTGTAACCAAGGTTCGACTAACGGTCATACCCTTCTCTCCAGCACCCTGGAGTAGACTTTCCCAGGGAGGCTGAGGAGTGTGATCCCCCTGTAGTTGGAACACACCCTCCGGTCACCTCTTTTAAAAATGGGGACCTCCACCCCGGTCTGCCAGTCCAGAGGTACTGTTCTCGACTTCCATGCAATGTTGTAAGAATTGTAGAAATGTTGTAGAAATATACAATATATATACTGTATGTATATATTTATTTATTCTTTTATACTGTATATTTATATATATATAATTATATATATACCCCTCCCTGATTCACCACCTTATTGTGGTGGAGGAGTTTGCGTGTCCCAATGATCCTAGGAGCTTAGTTGTCGGGTGGCTGTCCTTCTCCTGGTAGGGTAACCCATGACACACAGGTCCTAGGGGAGGGCACCGAGTGGTGTCTTATCAGACTTCTGTGCTCGTCACGGCAGTGCACAGTAAACATTGTGTATGGTGAGGAAGGTGTGCAGCTGAACTCGACTGGAGATGTTGGGAACACTTTAAAGACCTCCTCAATTCCATCGACACGTCTTCCACCATGGGAGCAGTGCCTGGGGACTGCTGGGGATAGGCGGATTCTCCTATCTCTGAGGCTGAGGTTACCAAGGTGGTCAAAAAGCTCTTTGGTGGCAAGGCCCATGGGGTGGATGACTCCGACCAGAGTTCCTTAAGGCCCTGGATGCTGTGGCCGTGTCTTGGTTGACACGACTCTGCAGCGTCGCGTGGACATCAGGGTCGGTGCACATGGACTGGCAGACCGGGGTGGTGGTCCCGCTTTTCAAGAATGGGACCGGAGGGTGTGTTCTAACTATCGTGGGATCACACTCCTCAGCCTTCCTGGTAAGGTCTATTTAGGGGGTTCTGGAGAGGAGGATCCGCCGGATAGTCAAATCTCAAATTTTAGGAGGAGCAGTGGGGTTTTTCGTCTTAGTTGTGGAACTGTGGACCAACTCTGTACTCTCGGCAGGGTCCTTGAGGGTGCTTGTGATTTTTTCCAACCAGTCTACATGCGTTTTGTGGACTTGGAAAAAGCATTCGACCGTGTTCCTCGGGGAATCCTCTGGGGAGTGCTCCGGGAATATGGGGTATCGGACCACCTAATTCGGGCGGTTCGTTCCCTGTATGACCGTTGTCAGAGTTTGGTTCACATTCCTGTTGGCTTCATCGAGCCGTGACCTTCAACTCTCACCGTAGTGTGACTCTCACTGCGCAGCTGAGTGTGAAGCGGCTGGGATGAGAATCAGCACCTCCAAGTCAGAGTCCATGGTTCTTGCCGGGAAAGGGTGGAGTGCCTTCTCCAGGTCGGGGATGAGGTTCTGCCTCAAGTGGAGGAGTTTAAGTACCTCGGGATCTTGTTAACGAGTGAGGGAAAGATGGAATGCAAGATGGACAGGCGGATTGGTGCAGCGTTTGCAGTGATCCGGACTCTGCACCGGTCTGTCATGGTGAAGAGAGAGCTGAGCCGAAAGGCAAAGCTCTCAATTTAACGGTCAATCTACGTTCCTACTCTCACCTATGGTCATGGACTTTGGGTAGTTAACGAAAGGACAGGATCGCGGGTACAAGTGTCGTGGAGAATAATAAAGCCAAACACACCACATCGGTAGTAGAGGAAAAAAGGGCCCCCACATTTATTCGCACTTGTCTTTTATACACTTCTGGCACACCACGATCAGCACGTACTCTCCTGGACTCCTTTCCATAAAAGGACATGTCTTGTACACTTCTTGGCAAAACACAATCTGCACGTACTTTCCTGGAAGCTTCTCCCTAACAGGACATGTTTTGATACACTTCTTGGCACAACACATGTGACTGAAGACACATTGTATAACTAAGCATCTGGAGTTCACAATTTCACAATATATTCCCCCCTTTTTGGGGTCCCAAACCCTCAAACAACACAAGCCATCTCTTTGCGCATCAATCGTTTCATCTTGTCCAATCCTAATCACATTCACAGGTGAAGTTTATGTAGTTTGTGGTGCACATTTATTCCGGCAAGTGGGTGTTGAGGGGAAAGTTTTTGGGCAGTGAGTTGTCCCTGGGTGGGGGCAAAGTGGGTTGTGAGCGCGTTTTTTTAGCTCACATCATTCACCGCCCAGAGGGACCCTTTGTGGTGTGGGGCTTCCTTCGCCGAGATGAGTTGGTGACTTGGCATGTCACATGTCGTAGGAGGGCGCTCATCACATCCCATCCTCGTCGCCAGCATCCAGGATGGGCGTTGTTTCCACTCGGTTTGGCTCCCTCCCCGACCATGGCTCGTTCGGCTGTTCCGTCTCAGCCATCCTGGTCCCAATCCATGGATGCAACCCAACTGGGTGGCGCCATCTCTGCTGGAACAATCCCTTCCTATATCTAGTGGTGTGCCTCATACTAGCCTGACTGTCAACTACTTTCTATGATTTATGGAGTACTATTGAGTATATTTATTGCCTGTGTCTTATTGATTTCTGTAGCGTAGTGAAATATCCTAACGATGAGAACATGATGTTACTAACCAGAATGTGTAACTCTTGCTCCCCTAAAACATTGTTTAGATAACTGCTTGACTCACTATATAGGTGTATAGTTAACCAAGGCTGTAGCGTAACTGAACTGCTGAGTATCTATGTATGTGTGTGCCGTGAATATGTTGAACAACTGAAATAGTATAGTTAATGATAACTACCGACTGATGTTGCTAAGATGTACATGTGTTTGCATTGTTATTCAGTCCTACCAAGTCCATTGTACTTCTAGGTCAGTCCAGTCCTTGGCATGGCGGTTTTCCAAGCAATGTTATTATAGTTCGTGGCGAGGCCTCAGCATATCGTAATTTTGGACAGCGGTGGTCAGCTCAATGTCCAGTGTCCTTCCCAATCACATTATCAATCATATCTCATGGCTAAGTGAGTCTTCTGAGTCCCTGTCGTCATCGAAAGTATCCGGATTGGGAAACAGGTCAGGCTGATCAACCACCAATTCCGCGAGCTGGGCCTCTGCCACCTTGGTAGCCGCCAGCACAGTCTTCTGTCTTACAAAAGTCTTAGTTAGTAATTTCTTCAGAATGGGTACAATGCAACAAAGTAGCAAGCATATTAGTGTCAGAACTACTACTACAGTTATTCCCATCTTTGCCAGATTGGCACCCCGGTACCCAAGTTTTGTTGTGAACCAATCAAGTGACATTGTATCTCTTCCTGCATGGTACCACGTCGTGCTTCCTTCCACCTGGTTCGCCGTTGGTGTTGCTCGGACCACCTTGTAGGGGCCCTCTCGTCTTGGGGCGTGCCACTTTTGTCTGTACACTTTGATGTACACCTGGTCGCCAGGCACCACCAAGCTGTCTGCCGCCTCCGTGGACTCAGGAAACCTGTTTTTCTCCTGCACATAGATAGCTCTATGTATGGCAGTTAATTGCTTTAGATAGTCTTTTAGTTCCTGCTGTAACTGCTCAAGTGAAGGACCTTTATATGGTCCTCTTAAATGTGGTGCTGGCATGGGTCGACCCGTAAGCATCTCATGCGGTGTTAGATGTGTAATTCTGTTAGTTTGCACGCGATAGCTCATCAGTGCCAGTGGTAGCGCATTCACCCAACTTAGCTTTATGCTAGCACATATTTTGTTGAGTTTAGCTTTGATTGTCCCATTCACCTGCTCTACCATTCCCTGGGACTGAGGATGGTAGACACAACCTAACCTTTGTTTTATTCGCAGCTGTTGTAAGATTCCTTTAGCTACTTTTTGCACAAACGCCGGACCATTATCTGAACTTATTTCCGATGGTATGCCAAACCGCGGAAGTACTTCTCTTAACATGAATTTAACAACAGTTTCTGAGCTCTGATCTTTTGACGGCAATGCTTCGACCCAACGACTAAATCGGTCAATCACCACCAACATATATCTTTTTCCTTGCACCGATTTGATCATGTCTACATAGTCCAGCACAAGATGTTTGAATGGTTCTTCCTGAACAGGTATGTGTCCACTAGGTGTAGTTACACCTTTTCTGACATTATTCTGTGCACAAATTTCACATTGACCCAAAACTTCATCTACTATTTGTTGCAAATATGGTGACCAATATCCTTGCTGCTTTTTCTTTTTTACAACTTCCCTCCTTGCACAGTGATCCAAACTGTGCACATCTGTTACTAGCAAAGTAAGCAGCGGGACAGGTGCAATAATCAGTCCTCTCATCTTTTGAAGCTCCTCTCTGCTGCCACAATCTGTGTTCAATGTTTCCTGCCTTCTGTTGCAGAAGCACAATAACATCTGGAGTAGCAACTGGTTCAATTGACACCAATGGAGCAAAAACCTGGCTTTTGGAAGCACCTTTTGCTGCTTCGTCTGCTGCATTGTTTCCATGCACAACATCCCCAACTCCCTATGTGTTTGACATTTGACTGTTGCAATCCTTGCAGATTGCATCATTGCCAAGATAAGTTCCATGAGAAATAACTCTTCCCAGATATTCAACCTAGGGCAGGCAATATTGTAACTTGGCCTGGGAGGTTTTGTGTCCCCCCTCGGCCAGCTTCTGAAGTAGCTTAACTGAATCTCTGTGACAGTCCTCAAAGGTTGGTGCACATATCAGCAAGTCGTCAACATACTGTAACAGGGTGCTGTTGAGTTGCAAACTCTCAAGGTCCTCTCTCAACACCTGGTTGAACATATGTGGGCTATGTTTAAAGCCCTGTTTAAATCTATTGCCGTAAAAAGTTCGCTTTAGGTGGAACATTAGTCAGGAGAGTATGTGGATTTGGTACTCAACTGGACTGTCCTGTACAATGTCGTTCACGGCTCCCAAATCATGTACTAACCGGTACTTGGATTTGTCTGCTTTTTTCACAGGTAATATTGGTGTATTACAAAAGCTGTTTGTTTCAATTAGTATTCCCGCTTTCAGCAGACCTTCAATGGTTTGACTTATCCAACTTTTCCGCCTCTAATCTTAACGGGTATTGAGATCGTCTTGGAAGTTTCACGTTCGGTTTAGGCTCTATCATGATGGGATTGGCTGACTTCACTAGCCCTACATCTGTTTCATGTTTTGCCCATAGATTTCCTGGGACATGTCTTGTTTCAAGTCACTTTCACCTTCACTGATTTGCGACATCTGTGGTGATTCGAATGGAGCGATGATGACTTCTTTAGGTTTTGAGATCATATGATTGCCGCACAAAATTTTTCTTTTAGACTCACCTGGAGATTCGCAAAGTTCTCATTAACCAGCAGGGTTACATGTGGTGCTGAATTTGGTACATTGTATCATTTTGCAAGAAAAGCGTTCGCTTCGACATTTAAAGCCGCACCCTGCTGTCCAATTTTGACGTATTGGGTTGTCAATGGCACTTTCAGGCCTTTGGTTTGTTTATCCCATTCTTCTTCGAATAGTTTACTACCCGATGGATCATAATAAACAGTGCAATGGTACTCAGACCATGGTTTGGAAGCTTTCGGAAGTTGTGCAACAATGTATTTTTCCCACTTTTGGAATGCCTGGAGCACTGGTTCTGATATATCTCCTAACCAGTATACTTTTGCTTTTGGCGCCTGAACGTTCATCTGACAATTTTTTCTTGCTTTGTCAACTTTCACTCCCTCAGGAGTACACCAAATGTTTGCATTAAACTTACAAAATGCATCTCTCCCTAGCAGGTTTACTGGTGTCTGTTCAGATACCAGAACTGGCAATGTAGTTGTTTCCCCCTCTAAGGTTAGTCGCACTTGAGCCCTCATTGGTATTGTTTGAAGTTTTTCTGAGAATCCTACTGTTTCGACAGATTTGTCAGACATGGGGTGGTGTAAAACATAACTTCGACCTACACACGAATAGGTTGTCCAGTGTCAACCAACATTGGTATTCATTTTCCTTCAATTTGGACTCAAACTAATGGTTCTTTTCTAGTTGTTGTTGTTATTATTGGCATCTGACCTTCCCCTGCAGGACCTCCGGGCACCCACCTCCCCATGGGTTAACAGGACCGAAATATTGCTGTTGTGAATTTGGGTCTTGACACTGAGGTTGTTGATCTCCTGAGCCTCCCTCGACCCAATTAGGTGCCGGCCATGGGTTAATTGGACAGTTCTGTCGGGTGTGTCCAGGTTGTTGACATCCCCAACAGCACTTGGGAAAGGCTTGCATCGAAAGGCCTTGTTGCTGGTACCTACGTTTCAGTCCGTCTTTTTGTGTCATCTGAGGCTGCCTCCTCTTTGGTCGGACTTGGTTTGCTCTCGACTGGTGAGCATACACATTGATGACTGGTGGCGTTTGAAGTGGCGGTGCTGGAGGTGGAGGTGGAGCTGGAGGTGGTAATACTGGTGCCTCCACGCTTGGCTTTTCTTCCACAACTGTGGCTTGGACTCTCTTTGTTTTTGGTTGACAATTCCCCAAGTTGCAGCTGGGCGACTTTTCTTGGTGGTTGCCCCTTTAAAGCCTTGGGGTCAATCTTGATGGGATACTCCCTTTGCAGTGTCCCCCACAAGTCTCTGGGATAGGGATTCAATTCAACTCCGTCTGCTTTAGGGTTTTGCATCCACCTGTGTCCACTTAGGTATAGCACATTCTCCATTGTTGGTATTCCCAACACTCCTGAACACACAGCCTTGATATCTCCAAGCGCCAGTATTTTGCCCACCGTTTCTTCTTCAAATGCCCTTATCCATTTGCCGGCCCCTCATGGATACCAGGCAGCCTGGCGATCAACCCCTCAAGATCAAGTGTTTGCCATGGAATGTTCTGTCCCTGCATTCCTTTTATCAATATCGGTAATTGGTGAGCCGGATCAGTATACCTATCTGGAGGGTTTATGCCAGGTCTGTATCTGAGATCATACTTTCTGTTTTCCTTGTCATTTGTTGCAAACGTAAGACTTCCCCCTAATACTTCTCTCTCTTCTCTCTCTTGCACTATTCCAGGATAACTTACCCTTCTTCTCCGTGCTATCGCATTACGAGGTCCTCCAGCTACTCTATCCTTCTTCCCTTCTTGCTTTACCTTCATGCTCTTACTTTGTACATATTATTTATTGATTTCATCTATCTAATCCTCAAACTCTTGTATTTTAGTTTTTTTCCTTTCTCCATTCAATTTTGTAAACAACTGTACAATCTCCAATTCTTTTTTCCGTTTCAACTGTCTTTTGTTACTTTTGTCTTTGGATTTATGACCCTTAATTTGTACTTCCATATCATCACACAGACTCAGATTAAATGTTCCACCTTCCGGCCAGCTTGAATTTAAGCTTTTAGTGCGTTTTTCCCACTTTTTTTAAAGCACCACAATGTCATTTTTCTTCGTTGGGTATTTTAACCCTAAGATTATCACTGGAGTAATTGCCATGACAAAACACACCACTCACCCTAAAGAAATAAAAAACTCTTCTTCCACAAGCACTAGTCCTCAACACTCTGCGGGAGGGGTTTAGCCACTCCCCCTGTACTCCCTGGCTTGCAGTTCCTTTAAGTGTTCAGTTTGCTTCCGGTCAGTGTCACAGTCACACAGCTTAACAAGATTCTATAAGTTTGCAAATAATAAGAGCGGAGTCTAGTAAGACTTACCACACATAAAAATGTAAAGGATTTTCTCTCTGCTCAACTGTCGCAGCTTTCCTTTAAATAGTTAATAACTTTCACCACTGAGTAGCCAACGTTTATGACGCAGTTTTGACTTCTCTGTGACCCCCCCACGGTCCTTCTAGAATCTCAACAGGAATGCAGCCCACAAAACATTCATTACATTCACATCAGTACAAGCTACAAAATCAGAATACCCACAAATTATTTTAATTTAGTAATGTTTAACGGGTTCAAATTAACCCTTTTATTGTTTCCAAAAACCACTGATCGATTGTTCAAGCAAAGATAATTGTATGACTGGTTTTGACCATAAAATTTTCCTGCACTTTTTCAACCTTACCCTTAGAAGGATGGAACTATTCACACCAGCATCCTTTGGTCCTCGAGGGACCCTCCCAGATGAACACACGCACACTCTCACTGAAAAAGACTGAAACAGAATTACATAGCCGAATGAAACTTGACATATTATTAAATGACGCAAAACACAGTTAATCAAAAGCTTAAACAACATCAAATGCAAAGACTATTTTTCCCTATTCAATGGAAACAGTTCTGTCCTTTCAACTAGCTTCTAATACCCACTATAGAGTAGCCAACCTCATGACGCACTTTCAATTTCTGCTGCGCACACACAAAATCACACCCAAGCTCCCCCTTCACTGTACATTACACGTTCACTTCAGCACAAATAATCCTTTCTTCGCCACTTTCAATATTAGTTCAACACAATTCCTCAATGATAAGTACAGAACCCCACATAGGCTGTTTGTCCTACCGTTATGTTGAAATTAACCTTTTTTACCAGCTTCCAAAATAAACCAGAGGGACCATTCAAACAGGGTGGTTATTGTACGCAAAGTGATAATGTTTTTAGAAGTTACGACACTCGCTGTACAGTTCAGCTGTGTGTTTGGAAGGATTTTGCTATATACATCAACACAAACTTATCCTCAGCAGACGCTCTAACCCTAACCCTATCCCATACAAGCTCACACACTCAAGAGAAGGAACAGGAAACAGCTGGAAACTGGCAGATTATGATAAGAGTCAGCTGACACACACACGCGCACGCAAACACACACAAACACTCACCGACGTAGACTTTTAAACTGTTGATTTGAGATATTTACAATTTTGTTCCACATACAACAAAAAGACAAACAATTTCGTGCACCTCACTCACAAAGTATAAACCATCCAACTGATTGTTTAACACCTCGCTCCTTCAGTTGTTTAGTTGTATATGCATTAATGTATCCATAATTACCTGGCCCAATTCACATAGGACTGCACGACTTTTGAGGGTTGCGTCATGCAGTACACATGAAGAATTGTCAAGCTGCAATTAAAACATGCATAATCTTAGGACGCCCCCCTTCCTCATATAAGACGTGAATTTGATCCACGTGTATTATTATGTTAATAGGCTCAGCCAAAAGTCCTATGGTCGGTGCTTCCCTTGCAAGTGGAAGTCGCCCACAGACTTGGCGTGCAACTGACAAAGTAGCGAAACTCTGTCGCTACAACTGGTACTTTTACCGGTGCAGTCGGGCTCTCATTCCTGGAGCCTCTTCTGTATTTCTTCACTCAAGTAATCTCCCGGGCTAGGAGAACTGCAGTTTTTTTTCCCTCTTCTTCTCACACACACACACAGCCGGCAAGAGCCTTCTGCTCTATTGTTCTCTACTTTTGACCTCTCACTTGTGACAGCCAATGCTGGACTCGAGCCCGTTTTCTTTAAAACACACAAAAGTTCCACCTCACGTTTCTAATTTGGGACTCTGCCCCGTAGGGAGAAACGCTTTATGTGTGAGTGGACTTTCCTCCTCTCTACATCCGTGGTATTACTACACAAAATGATGAGGTTCTTTTTGGGAGAAATTTTAGCATTAATGCTCATTAACCACTCCCGGGCTACAGCACGCTGTCAAACCAAATTGGTAAGTAAGTCTTACCTGCTTTTGCCGGCTGTTGGTTTGAAACTTGGTGCAACCGAGGAGCGACGAGCATCAATGTCCTCTCTTCCAATCCTGGCTCAACGCCAATATGTCGTGGAAAATAATGAGGCCAAACACACCACATCTGTAGTAGAGGAAAAAAGGGCCCCCAGATTTATTCTCACTTGTCTTTTATACACTTCTGGCACACCACGATCAGCACGTACTCTCCTGGACTCCTTTCCATAAAATGACATGTCTTGTACACTTCTTGGCACAACACAATCTGCACGTACTTTCCTGGAAGCTTCTCCCTAACAGGACATGTTTTGATACACTTCTTGGCACAACACATGTGACTGAAGACACATTGTATAACTAAGCATCTGGAGTTCACAATACAAGCAGCCATAATGAGTTTTCTCCGCAGGGTGGCTGGGCTCTCCCTTAGAGATAGGGTGAGAAGCACTGTCATCCGGGGGAAACTCGGAGTAGAACCGCTGCTCCTCCGCATTGAGAGGAGCCGGATGTCGTGGCTCGGGCATCTGGATAGGATGCCTCTCGGACACCTCCCTTGGGAGGTGCTCAGGGCACTTCTAAATGGTAGGAGGCCTCGGGGAAGACACAGGACACGCTGGAGAGACTATGTATTTCAGTTGGCCTGGGAACGCCTCGGCATCCGCCGGGAAGGGCTGGACGAAGTGGCCGGGGAGAGGGAAGTCTGGGCATCCCTGCTTAGGCTGCTGCCCCTGCGACCTGACCTCGGATAAGTGGAAGAAAATGGATGGATGGATGGAAGGTTCATACTAACAGTATGATTTTTGATTCTTTATCACAAAGCTGAGATGGAGGCTGGTAAGAGCGCTTTCCCCACAATCATTTGACTTTTCAAGGTTGGCAGGTCTAATTTGACAGTGACAGTGATCCAAGGTGCAAAGACTCCACATTGTCTTCACTACTTGCTTCCTGTCAATGTCCTGATAAGACCTTTCCATGCATGTTTATTGTTTTCTTGTGCAACCATCCGAGCGAGCGTTGCACGTTTCCAATTTTTTGGCTTGTTTTTTTGTATGCGTGACCTCACACATTGTGACTCCAGCTTGGATTGCAGTGAGACTGCAGTGCCCTTGCAGGGGAGGCCACAAGGTATAATTGAGTAGAAGCGAGGCAGCTGAGGGGGAAGTTGTGGAATAAAATGACCCTACTGTGTCAGACTCCCCTTAAATTGTGTTTGGGGAGTTTCTGATGGAATTCTGGCCGAGGTCACTGGGGAACCGCATGGGAAATAAAAAAAAAAAACTTGTGTAAGTTTTACATTAGACTGATTACAAGCAAGTGGAAAGTGGATTTTACTCAAATCTTTAAAAAAACAGTATGTGTCTGGACTTGCTTTTGCACACTAAAGTCTCCTTGCATAAAGTGCTTGCTTTAACATACGACATACTGCTGAGAAGCTACGCTAATCTTATTGTTTATGGTTATTCTTGCAATTTGAAATTCCCTACAGCCAAACGGTGGCTTAGTGGATAACATGGTAGCCTCAGTCAGTAGATCAAGAGTTTAAATTTGAACAACTGTGCCTCAGAATCACATAAAACTTTGAACTGCAAAGGTGAGTAGGCCGAAATTCCTCCATAGTGTTGTGAGAGAGCCATTGCAAGTTATCGCAAATGCTTGACTGCAGTTGTTGCTGCTAAGGGTGACCCAGCACTTATTAGGATTAGGGGGAAATCACATACAGTATTCACACAAGGCCACGTAGAATTGGATGTTTTTCCCCCCTAATAATATCGAGTTTCTCTTAAAAACTGCATTTTGTGTTCTGATGTGTTGTCATTGACTAACATTAACATTTGTTTGATGACCTGAAACAATTACTGTAAGTGTGACAATTATGGCAAAAACAAATCAGAAAGGGACAA
Source organism: Oostethus manadensis (assembly GCA_024372805.1). NCBI lineage: Eukaryota > Metazoa > Chordata > Actinopteri > Syngnathiformes > Syngnathidae > Oostethus > Oostethus manadensis. The sequence goes on along the minus strand of QODF01000109.1, from coordinate 1,568,043 downwards.
ACACCATTTCTACACTATGCAGTTCACTAGGCATCAGTAATGTTAGAAAACATGATGTCAGATTACATTACATTTCACACTGCATGGCGACATGCCATGGCTGAGATCGAGTGAAAAAACGTTTTTGGCCTCTTTGTCCTTCTTCCCCACCAAGATTTATTTGGATTTCCGGTCGAGTGGACGCTAGCGCGTTTTTGCAGCCTCTGCTCACCGGTAACATTAGGACATGTTTTAACACTTCCTACGGATTAATGAAGTGTGACATCCAATCCAACTTCTTTACCACTGTTTGGTCGCTTCAACTCCCTGGTGACGCTCCTAGATTGCCAACTGCAAAGCTAGCCTACCTGTCTGCCCAGTGTGCCTGGCGATCACCATCCAGTATGTGGCCGTGCATACTGCTCATTAGGCTGGCGCTAACCCGGTTCGTCCACGGCGCACCGGCACCGCTGTTGACTACACCGCGCTAGCCAGCATACCCAGGTCGGTTACCTTCCGCTCTCCTCGGCCTAACATCGCCGCTGTCAACTTCGATCTTCGCTCTCGAACAAAGGTCAGTTGATTCAGGACCTTCTCACTGACCGTAAGATTGACTTTCTTTGCCTGACTGAAACATGGCAGCGACCCAATGACGTTTCCCAACTAAATGACTCCACCCCTCCGTGCCTGCCCTCACCACCTTGGAATGTACTGCGTGTACTCTACCAGGACCTACTCCCACCATTATTGCATCCGTTTATTGACCTCCCAAACAAGACAGTGACTTTTAAAATGAGTTTGCTACTTTATTAAGCCATTTGTTCACTCTTTCATCAAATGGAATAGTATTGGGTGATGTAAATATCTGGTCTGAGGACAGCAATCTTCCTCTCGCAAGAGACTTTTCCTCCTGCTTGGACGGGCTTGGTTTTCACCAATATGTGGACTTTCCTACTCACGTTAAAGAACACACTCTGGACTCAGTTTGCTGCTCTGGTCTCACCCCTCCAACTGTACAGCTAATGAACTCCATATAAGCGATCACTTTTTTATCTCATTCAACATCAAAGAAATGCACAACACTCATATACTGCTTTACAAGGACAGAATCACTCCAACTAAAACTAACTACTACTCTGTTTTCCAGCCCCTAGACGCTTGGGGCCCACTTCTATTCTACCGACACCTGCAAGTCCCTACTGCTCTTTTTCACCTAAAAATTCAGTCCATCCATCAACAACTTACCTGTGTTTCCCCGGAGTCTTCTCCTGTACTTTTACCTTCTGCTCCCACATTCTCATGCTTCCACCTCTCAAATATCTCTGAAATTTCTGTCCTTATTCGTAATTCTAAACCGTCTTGCCAACTGGATCCCCTCCCTCATCCCTGGTGAAATCTTCAGTCTCCTCACTTCTTCCCTTCATTTCTGCTATTCTGCGCTCCTCAATTTCTTCTGGAATTGTCCCAACAGCTTTCCAAACTGCAGCCGTTACCCCTAATCTAAAAAAAAAAAAACGGGTTCTAATCCCAATGACTTCAACAATATCCGTCCCTTTTCAAACCTCCCGTTCATTTCTAAAAGACTGGAAGAAATGGTTGCATCTCAACTCCATTCACACTTTACACTCAACAGTTTCTATGAACCATTCCAATCTGGCTTCGGACCCGGTCACAGCACTGAAACCGCTTGTCTTAGAATCACCAACGACCTTCTTACTGCAGCAGATTCTGGCCTCATCACCATCCTCATCCTCCTCGACCTTAGTGCAGCTTTTGATACAATTTCTCACTCTATTCTCCTCGATAGACTTTCATCTCTTGGTATTACCTCGATCCCCCTCCGCTTGTTTCACTCTTACCTTTCTGATCGCTCTCAGTTGACACAACTTCAATCTTTCAGGTCAAATTCATCCCCCGTTACTTGTGGTGTGCCCCAGGGCTCTGTCCTTGGCCCACTCCTCTTTATTTGTTATCTTCTTCCCCATGGCCATATATTCTGTACATTCAATATTAAATTTCACTGCTTCACTGCACCACCCTTACTGACTGTCTGTGAGAAATAAAAAACTGGTTCACGTCGAAATTCCATAAACTTCTGTCCTTGTAAACAGCTTCGTCACGTCGCGTTTAGATTACTGTAACGCCCTCCTTTCTGGTCTTCCCCTCAAATCTCTCCATCAACTGGTCCAGAATTCAGCTGCCCGCGTTCACTAGAACCCCCTCCTCCCACCACATCACCACGGTTCTTCAGCAACTTCACTGCCCTCCTATCAAATTCAGAATTACTTCAAGATTCTTCTGTATACTTTTAAGGCCCTTCACAATTTCCCTCCTCCCTACCTTTCCGACCTCTTCCACGTGACCATTCCTTCTCGCTCCCTCCGCTCCTCCGCTTCTCTTCAGCTCTCGGTCCCCTGCGCCTGTCTCATCAACATGGGGGGCAGAGCTTTCAGCTACTCTGCCCCTCTGCTCTGTAACGCTCTCCCATCCGACCTCCACAACATAGACTCTCTGCCCATGTTTAAAACCAGACTCAAACCCCACCTGTTGAGGACAGCCTTTTCCCTCTGATCTTACACTTCCTTTTTGTGTACTGATGTGTTTTTGTCTGTTTTTATGTGCTACATACTGTGTTTTATGTATCTTAATGTTTGTAAAGTGTCATTGAATGTCGAGAAAGGCGCTGTTAAATTTAAATGAATTATTATTATTACTGAGCTTGAAACACAAAGTAAATGGGAGAGGTTAACTGGTTTGCTCAGTGGCTTGCTATGCTTGCTGCGGCCATCTATTATGTCGCTGCAGTGATTACAAAGCCTAAGCAATGTGATATAAATAAAGTATAACAAGAGTGTAAAGGTGACTATTGGGGTGTTATATCATGTCCACAGGGCTCTAATAATGTTAAAACCCGTATGTAAAAAATAATGAACAGGTTTTCTATGCTCTAACTAAGGGCATAGTTAGAGCATAGTCTAATTAACTGTTTGGTAATACTGAATCCTGAAATTCACTTATCGCAGTGGGATCTGCATCCTTTAATTTTTCTGTTTGAAAAATCTTTTAACTTTTTTAGGAAACCACTACATCTGTCAATTAACAACTATAACGTACATGAGCTGTGCTGTTTGTGATACTAAAAGCTAGAGAAGTCCAATATTGAGTTTTGGTCGATATCCGATATGCCGATACTTGTTCAAATGCTTAATTTCCTATTCCGATATCAACAGATACCGATATATGCAGCAGGTTTTCCCCCAAACTAATTTCAGATCACACCACCTACTTTTATTGTGATGCCCAACTAAAGGCATTTCACAAATGAACATTGTCTATATAAAATAAGGACACTACCTGAACAAAAGTTACAGAAAAGTGCCATATTTATTTTTAACATTTTCTCTCAAACAACAGTTTTTCCTGATATTATCCTGACTATGTCCATTACAACTAGGACAAATCTGACTTCTTCACAAATTTTAAACACCATTTTACCTGTCCTGCACAACTTTGTGTAGCATTTAAGCTACTGAGCAGTCAATCTTAGCATGTTAACCTGGATATATAGATATCCATTGTGAAGCTGATGGCTACAGCATCAGAAATGAGCTTCTCAACATGTCTATGAACAACACTGTACAATTCAGGGAGGCAAATATCCGAGAAATACTGTTGTTGTGATTAGGCATGGAAAAGCGTGGCTCGAGGAACACCCCAGTTTGCTGAATCCGGCGTCTTGCACGAAGGAAAACGGCTGGTTATCTAACGCGATGCACTCCATGATTTTTTGGCTGATCACTTTTGCTCTTGGGTGTTCGTTGTCGTATTTCATTTTCTTCTGTTGACTCTTTGAGCGACCATTGTAATGTTTTTCTCCTTGCGTCATTTCCTGCATAAACGCTTCGTATACCTAGGGATGATTCATCCTGATGTGAGCGATTAAATTTGTTGCCATTGAAGTGTTGAAGGACAAAGTCTTGGTCCCCCTCGCTTGACAAGCACCTTGCAATCGTTACAAATCAAGACCACCGACATTTTGTGTTGCAAGGTCTTTGATTTCCCCCCTCTATAGGATGATCTTTTTTATTTCTATCAAATGATCTGGCATCATTTTGTTATTAATACATCACCTACTTATTATCAGGAAAGATATTCAAGATAATTTTCCCCCCGGTTTTGATTTGATGTGTTTTCAAAGTGAAATAAAAAATAAAAAGATAAAAGGAAAACAAAATGACTTTCAAAAGACAATTGCACAGGACACCACGAGGGATGCAGGTGGTTGCAAGAAGGCGGTGGGCCATTAGTATGCCCACACCAGCTCACCTGAGCTAATGCGAGAGGTTGAGACATTCTGACGTGTAACTGGATTCAACCCACAGTTTGGGCTCTGAAACCCAATTCCTTGAGAGGGGCTGGACCTTGTTCTATTCTGGAGTACTAAACAGGTGGTTTGACAAAAACATATTATCCCTGAACCTAAGTAAAAATAAAGATAATGCAATTTGGTAATAGCAGAAAAGATACTTTACAATACAAATTGATGGTGAGAAAATTGAAAAGAGTGAATTAACATAAATTTTTGGCAGTTACAATTGACAGAATGTGCTTGAAACCTCACGTCAAAAACATACTGTTAGGATTCTTAGGGGGCTGTCGAATTTGTATGATCCCAGGATGCAGAGACAAGTCAGTTAGGGATGAAGTAAAAAAATGTTATACAAAAAAGTGTCCCATTAAATTTTGACTTTATTTTAAAAAAAATTATAAAAACTAGAGTCCAGAACTAAGAACTGGCTAAGACACACAAAGAACAAAACAAAGCGCTGCCAGGAGAAAAAACACTAAACTAAGAGAGCAACAGAAAAATGCGAAGAATAGATAAATGTTCACAAAAACCCAGGTGAGATGGAGAGCAGAAATACTACAAAAAAAAAAACAACAGGGAGGTAGTCCGAGAATCAAGGAAGCACTAGGTGACAGCTTGAGCAGTGAGGACTGAAGGAATTAGGCAGCACCGTTCAAGTGACAATGTTGAACTTAAAAATGACACTAAATGAAATTGGGCCCAGCTCTACCTAATTGCATTGGGGTAAAGCGGCTGCCTATTTGCCCCAACAGACAGTGCAGCATAACAAAATAAGAGCGCAGGACAGAAAGCTAAGCCTTGTCCCGCGGACATGACACACAGATAGATAGATAATACTTTATTGTAAGATCGCTGATCTGACATTTGTTTTGCATTAAAGCAGAAGCTCCATTAACAACCATACACAGAGACACATACAGAAACAATAATGTTGCCTGGCAAAAAAAAGTTATCAAGCACAGGACACCAAAGTATTATTATGGGGTTGTTTTTTCTGGAATTTAAATTTAGGCGAATGACTCTAATTGTCGGCGAATATCAGAATACAAAGTCTATAAAATACCTGCAGTGGCTCTACACCCTGTAGCATCGAAGTGCATACTCTTAATACATTTTTACACGCCATTTCCATATCAAGTATCATGAACGTTACACATTTGATTGCTGACTATCCCACTGAAACACAACAAAATACTACCTTGTTCGAACATCCGCTGAAAGACCTCAGTGGTAGCAGCAAGAACAATGCTGCAACTAAAGTTGTCACATAAACCTTTTCCAAGTCACAGGACACATTCAAGCTTATATATAAATATAGGCTTTGCAATGAGAGCTCCATTACTCTTGAAATAAAAGAAGGGCGAAGTGGCAGCTTGTTCGAAGAGCAGCCATCTTGCTATTCGCCAGCATCAACCAACTGATCACCTAAACACCACAAATCCACACACCGTAATAATCTATCTATTTTTTTTTTTTTTTAATTTTTTTTTTTTTTTTTAAAAATTTCTTTTTTTTTTTATTTTTTTCTTTTTTTCTTTAAATTTTTTTTTTTTTTTTTTTTTTTTTTTTTTTTGTTTTTTTTTTATTTTTTTTTTTTTTAACTGTTCCAAAATACTACAACCAGCACCCCGACCCCTAGTGGCGTTACCCGAACTGCACTGTAAACACAGTAGTTTTTTGTTTTTTTCCAGTAGCCTACAATTTCCCCTGCAAAACAGTCAATGTCCTCAGTGACTTAACTAATACTCTGAACATCCTTCAGCCCCAAAACTGGCCAAGAGCTGCATTTGTGCATCTGGGCTTAAAGAAATGGAATTACATGTCGACTTTGGGAGGTGATGCTTGGAGGTTGGAGGATGGATGGAGGTTTGTATGCATGCCGGCATTGGCCCTCTGACATCGACGGGGTTATGGAATGGGCACTGGAACCTGTGAGTCCCCAGTCAGCTCTACAGAAGTAGAAAGAGCAGATGGGTCATGTGATGGTGTGTGCTGACTGGATGATGGTGTAACAATGGCAGTCTCTACATCATCAAGAATTCTTGGTCACTCACTATCCTGATGAGAATTGTGGTGCCCCTCCCCCATTGTTTTCTCCACCTGGGGACAAGTCACTTCTTCTATCAGAACATATACGGGCTCTAATTCTAAAAAGCTTTGCTCCACAACAGGTGCCTTCACAGAAGGTGGAGCAACTTAAACTGTTTTGCAAACTTGCTGCTTTCTCCTTGGCACTGGAACAGATTGTACACAGGGCCTGAGGTTAACACGATGGATGTTCTTCACTGTGTATCTACCTTTCACTCGTTCAACTGTGTACGTACTGCCCTATATGCCAATTACTTGGTACATTACAGACCCCCATGCATCCTGTATTTTATTTCTGCCCTTTGGCCAGTTACGAAGATATACCAATTGTCCTACTTGCACATCTGGACAGTATGCATTCCCATGGTCACTTTCTAACCTATGTGCAATCTTCTCCTTTGCATATTGTTGTGCTCTCCGATGGGCATCATTTAGTCTTTCCGGATTAAGTGCCAAACAGTAATCTCCCCCATGTGAGTGCTTTTTGATCCAGCAAGGAATCTACTGGAAGGTAAGGTTCTACACCGAACATCAAATAATACGGGGTGTAAGCATGAGGCGTCACATTATAGGCATAAGCCAATTCTGGTAAATATTCAGGCCATCTGCGCTTCTTCTCGGGTGGCAACGTGCGCCAGAGGTCATGCATTGTCCAGTTGAAACGCTCACATTGAGCATTTCCTTGAGGATGATGGGGTGTGGTGGGAGTATTCTCCACAAGTTTACAAAGTTCCTTAATAACTTCACTCTCAAAATGTCTTCCCTTGTCTGACTGAAGTCTCTCAGGCACCCGATATTTCATGAACCATTATTTGATGATAATCTTGGCAGTTGTATCAGCTTTCTGATCCTGGGTGGGAAACACCTGAGTAAACTTAGTGAAGATGTCAGTAACCACCAACACATTCTCTCCACCATTTGAAGCCGGCTCCAGCACATTGAAGTCAACTGCTACCACTCTAAGTGGCCGTGTAGCTAGAAAGAACTTCATGGGGACACGAATGTTCGCCTGAGACAACTTAGAAAGCACACATCTCTGACAGTTCTTAACCCACTGCTCAACGTCGTTATACATGCCCGTCCAAAAACACCTCAGTCTCAAAAGGTTCTGGGTGCCTTCAACTCCTTGATGCCCCATCTGATCACGGACACTCTCTGGTACAACTTTCTTTAGTCTCTCGGGGAACAGGAGTTGCTGACATTCACCCATATGCATGTCCTCAATAACTCTGTACAACAATCCATCAATCTCTTTTATTCTGGGCTATTGCCTGAACAAGGATATGACAGGTTTGCTTAATCGAATCCTTTCTTGTTGTGTTGTTTTTTTCTGTCGATCCCAAAATCTCGGAAAACCCTGTTAGTAACCTGGAAGAGTCAGAGTGCTTCCCAGGAACTCAGGGTTCTCCTCTTCATAGTCAGTACTACTCGCTCTGACCTGTCTAACTTTAAGAAACCTGATACCGGCACCAACCAAATCTAGAGGTAACCCTCTTCTAATAACTTCACAAAGAGATACACACCCATCAAACTCCTCATCGTCCCCACCTGCATCGAGGTCCCCGGCAAACGGCAGCCTAGAGAGTGCATCTGCAGGTGTATTACAGGTACCAGGATGATACTGCACGTCAAACTCAAATGGAGCTAATGGGCTCAGCGCTGTTCAATAGCTCCTAGTTTTGCTAAGTTTAGGTGACAAAGAGGATTGTTATGCGTTAGCACAGTAAACTTGGAACCAACCAGATATCCTCTGAATTTCTCTGAAACAGCCCACTTGAGTGCCAGGAGCTCAAGTTTCATACTGCTGTAATTTCGATCATTCTTCTCTTCACCCCTTAACCTCCTATTGCATATGCAATGACACGTTTCCTTCCTTCTTGCAACTGCAACTGATTTAATACACCGAGCAGTCCTAAAGTGCTGGCATTGGTCCCCACAATCAAAGGCGTGAGAAATCTGCACAGCCCAGTAGAGGAGCACTTGTCAACAGTTCCTTTAGACGTTCAAAGTAATCGTGGCATGACACTTCATTATGATGGGTGTGTCGCACTCACACCCATCATAATGAAGTGCTTCGAGAGGCTTGTCATGAGGCACATCAAGTCTCTGCTTCCACCTTCACTGGACCCTTTACAGTTTGCGTATCGTCCAAACCGTTCCACTGACGATGCCATCAACTCTACCCTTCAGCATTCAACACAATCATCCCACAGCACCTGATCACAAAGCTGAGCCTCCTGGGTCTGAACATCTCTCTCTGTAACTGGATCCTGGACTTCCTGACTGGGAGAACTCAGTCAGTCCGGATCGGGAACAGCAACTCCAGCACCACCACGCTGAGCACCGGGGCCCCTCAGGGCTGTGTACTCAGCCCACTGCTGTTCACTTTACTGACTCACGACTGTGTAGCAATGCACAGCTCGAATAACATCAAGTTCACCAATGACATGACCGTGGTGGGTCTCATCAGCAAGAACGACGAGTCAGTTTACAGAGAGGAGGTGCAACACCTTACAGGCTGGTGTACAGCCAACAACCTGTCTCTGAACGTTGACAAAACGAAAGAGATGGTTGTTGACTTTTTTTTTTTTGTCTTGTCCAGCATCATAACAGCTGAATGGGAGTCAAGGTGCCTTTAAATGCTGAGCAAAATTTCTTTGCCAAGGGAGATTTCATAATCCAAATGAGTCTCCCTTGACATTTGACTGCGTTTATTATGAATTTTGTTGCGCCACATTTCGATGCCGGACCTGACCTGAAAAGGGGACGGGTGGGGGGTGGAGGATATAAGAAAGGGTGCAGAAGAACCTCACAAACATAATTCAACCATATTATAAACAACCGTAATAATCAAGATTTCCGCAACAACCAGAACCGACACAGAGCAAAATGAGCAAAAATACAGGGGAAAGAAGAAAATAATAATAATAATAATAATAATTTAATGTACACACATTCATATACATATATATACATATACACACACACACACATATATACATGTATACATGCACATATTCGTACACGCATACATACACATACTGTGCACATACACATATCCATGCAGTACATACATACATACACACACATACAGTGTGTATATATGTATAAACACATACATACATATTTACTAATAATGATATGATGGTTGTTGACTTTAGAAGAGCAAAGAGTGACCATTTTCCACTGATTATTGATGGCTCATTCGTGGAGATCGTCAAGAACACCAAATACCTTGGTGTTCATCTGGCGGAGAACCTCACCTGGTCACTAAACACCAGCTCCATCAGTAAAAAAGCTTAGCAGCGTCTCTACTTCCTGAGAAGGCTGAGGAAAGCCCATCTACCTCCCCCCATTCTCACGATGTTCTACAGCGGGACCATCGAGAGCATCCTGAGCAGCTGCATCGCTGTCTGGTTTGGGAACTGCACCGTTTCGGATCGCAAGACCCTACAGAGGATAGTGAGGACGGCCGAGAAAACCATTGGAGTCTCTCTCCCCTCTGTCGTGGACATTTACACCACACGGTGCATCTGCAAAGCAAACTGCATTGTGGACGACCCCACACACCTGGTAGAAAATCATAGCAGTGGCTACAGTACCGAAATCGAACAATGCCACCCCAGGAATTTCACCCGGAGGAGTTAGGAACATCCCGGCACACAGGTACGCATCACTGAAAGGCTGGAGATTGTTCAATTTGATTTTAACAAGTTTATTATTACAATGGAGATGAACCTTATTTTGTAAAACATAAAATACTAACTTTTACTTCTTAAAAATATAGCTCGTCTAACCATACACACTATCAATACCACTAGGAGCTGAACTAGGCCTCACCAGTGCAGGGAGCAGAACCAATGGGACATTAACCTAAACGGCAAAAGGAAGCAAAAGAAAAACACCCAACACAGACACAATACAATGGGGAAATAGTGCACCACAAACCATAAGGAGACCACCACCAGGGTATCCACCACCACTAACACCGGATTGGCGGTCAGCTCCTAGGACAGATACACATTATCAATACTGTGTATACAGCAGGGAAACGTCCACAACACAGTCCACAACACAGTCCCTCCACACACACACACACACACACAGGCAACTAGTAAAAACAGTTCAACAGTACACAGAATTATGTCCCCACGGCTGTAAGGAGCAGTCTTTTAGCTATGCCTCATCCACAGGGCCTAGCGAAAGCTCTTCTATGGTGGCACCCAGTTGCATGCCCTGGCCGGCAAAGGAACGGGTGGCCGATAAGACCACCACTCGTCAGAAGCGGACCAGGGTTGCCTAAAACAGAATCATGCACAATGATACTTTGATCACACCAACGAGCGGGGACCAAATGCAGTGGCAGCGTCGATGCTAGGTAGGGCAAAACAGCAGCGCCTGAAGTGACAAAGTGGAGGACAATTTATTTGACAACAATATTAAAACTCCCGCAGCAACGACAGGCGTTACTTACCACTCTGAGCTGCAATACAGCTCCTGAAAGAGGGAGAAGCTTGACTAGAGCTACACTGGTTGCCCATAGCGGTGAGAAGCTATGTTAGAGCTACCGTAGCCCTGAGTACGCAAAACAATCTTACCCACGTCGTCTTAACGCGAGGCGCCGGTCTGCATGTTAGTGTGTGATTGTCCGTGCTATAAATACAAATTACATTTAGCGTTCAAGCACTGGTCAAAGGACAAACGTCCAAAAGAATGGCACTTTTAAGAGACTCGTTGGCCACGCGATGACCAATGAGAGCTCAGCCCTTAATTGAAAGGCCCGCCTCCAACTGCGTAATGCCACATGAGGTTTTCCATATTGTTGGAACTGTGCAGTCAATGGACGACTGACACTATGGTTGTCAGGCAGGGGCCAGCTCAGTTCTTATCAGACCCGTCATCTTTTTTGGTGTTGGTTGCTTTTAATGTTTTTCTAACCTCATCAACAGTGATCTAAATTTTGTCTGATGGTGCAGGTTGAATATTGGCAAGAATCATTTCACATTTCTGGACACTGTTAGATGACTCATATCTTGAAAAAAACATATTTAGGTCATTAGCAAATAACTGCTCGTTATCAGTTACAATAGGTTTATTTGGAGAAGTAATTTCTGTCATAGACTTTGTACACCACACTTTCCTAGGTTTGTTACTTTTGAAAGCATCCTCTAAATCCTGTCTGTATTTTCATTTTCCATCTCTCAATTTTATTTTTTTGACTTTTTTCATTATGGCTTCTTGTTTATGTCTGTTTGAGTGTCCCTTTTCCGTTCTTTTTAAATGCCACATTTCTCAAGTTGATCCATCCATCCATCCATTTTCCTCCGCTTATCCGGGTCCGGGTCGCGGGGGCACCAGCTTCAGTAAGGAAGTCCAGACTTCCCCCAGGGACTCTTCCAGCTCCATCGGGAGGACACCAAGGCGTTCCCAGGCTAGCTGTGAGACATAGTCCTTCCAGCGTGTCCTAGGTCTTCCCGGGGGCCTTCTTCCGACTGGGCATGCCCGAAACACCTCACCAGGGAGGCGCCCGGGAGGCATCCGGACTAGATGCCCGAGCCACCTCAACTGGCTCCTCTCGATGTGAAGGAGCAGCGGCTCTACTCTGAGCTCCTCCCGGATGGCCGAGCTCTTCACTCTAATTCTCAAGTTTATAGTCCTTTTAATATCTTTTGTAACACAAGATATGTTGTTTGGATAGATTTGGATTTCTTTAGTAGGAACCACTAACGCCACGCAGAAATGTATGTAATCATTAATGACTGAGCTTTGTTCATCTAAAGAACCTTCATGAAATGTTTCCCAGTTGGTACAATCAAAACATGCCTTGAGCTGCTCCTTGCTCTCACTCGTCCAAGTTCGTATCACTTTCTTCTCTGGTTTACTGGTTTACTGGTCTTGTATAAAGGAATCAAATGAACAACTTTGTGGTCGGAATTCATAACTAGAGGTCTACTCTTTGACACATAAGAATTCTTTATATTAAAAAGCACTTATCCAGAATGTTCTTTTTTTATATCCAGGTAGTACGAGTTCTAGCTGACACTTGTTCATGACCCACACTACTAGAGCTGGTGCCTCAGGGTGTTTCAGTTGTAGTTCATGAACACAGTCAGCTATTGCGTTGGCAGCTTTTATGGCTTTTCCATTTGGAGGGGCAAAGACCACAAAGAGTAAAATACATCCAAACTCTCTAGGTGAGTAAAAAGGTCTTAACGTCATTCCATGAATATCCACGTTTTGGGTATTCCACAGAGTGAAATCTGCACCAAAGATCGGTAATATAGACACAGATGCCTCCTCCTTTTGTTTTCCAGAGTCTGTAGCCCTATCGGCTCGTACCAGAGTAAGTCCAGGTATTTTATAGAGGGAGTCGGGCATCGTCTCCTGTAACCAGCTTTCTGTAAAGCAAAGCAAAGAAGCCTCACGGAATTCATTACAGTACCTGCTGTAGGCTCGTATGCTGTCCGTTTTGTTGCTTAAGAGCGCAGATTTGTGAGGATAATTGACGGAAGTGTTGGACGATGAAATCTCCGCCGCAGTCTGTTCTTTTCTCCCCCTCTTCTTCCACCTTTCTTTCTTCCAGTGGATACCAATAAATGATCCCTAAATTTGAATAAAACACAAGTTATAGTTGGGAATTATAGAGCTAATTCTGACTTGGTAGTACATTTTAAATACATACATACAAAATACATTTTTAGGAGTAACTATTGATAGTAAATGAAAAAGCTGCACATAAGACACATACAAAGTAAAGTTTCTAATAGTATATCAATCATCAATAAAGCTAAATATTTGCTAGAATATAAAGTATTGTATTTGCTGTACCGCTTTGGCATATTAGACTTACTGTATATAAATTTGGGGCAATAATTACAAAAGTTCACTACATCCCCTTTTTATACTCCAAAAGTGTGCATACATAAAGTTGTTTTTTATGATCATACCAATACATTATTTTTGCAGTCTAAATTGTAAAAGTTTTTTTAGTTGATTTTTATAGTGCACATTATACAAACCCAATAAAAATATCCTTCTGGCTAATATTCAAAAGCTCTTTCCTTAGAGAGAAGGGGGTTTATAATCTGAGGGGCTGTGATAACTTTAAAATTCAAGCAGTGAGAACAGAACTCCAACAGAAGGAATTTCTAACTATGGACGTTCAAATTTTTTTTTTGGTGATGTTACAGCAAAGTGCACCAAGGAATTGTGCACTTTGTGCAAATGTCCAATTGTAATTAAAAAAAAAAGTGAACAATGAACAAGTAAAACATCAAAATGTTTTAGTATATTACTATACACTAATTAACTAAGGTTAAAAAAAAAGACTCATTTAAATAAAAAAATAATAAGATGAAAAGACAGGTCCAAATGTTTTAGTATATGTGCATACTAATTAAAAGTGATAAAAACTGAGATACCACACGGTAACACACCAATAAATGATACCAGTGCCTTTGTAGGATTTCACACAAAAATGTGCTTTGTGTAATTATCCACTTTTTGATTGCAATGTTCCAAATGTAATTACAAGGAAAAACATGAAGAAACAAGTAAAACACAGGTCAAAATGTTTTATATTATTTATGTGCTATTTAACTGTGGTTAAAAAAGACAAAAATAGCAAAGTTGCACATATTAACTAATTTCCTGTCCAGCAATTGTCTACCTGATGAATGGATCGCTGAAAGGTAGTTAGAATTTTGCAAACAAAACTTTTGACAAAATAACTGTAGTGAAAAGGAGCTAGCAGATATTGTCATGGCTTCTGTAAAAAATATTTGGGGGGACAAATGCAAGTACATCACAAACGTCCATTCTTGCATTTGAACACTGAAAGTATTCTGGTGCTGTGGTTAGAAATAATAAACAAAATGAAGAAAGAAGTAAAACCTACCAATAATAATAACAATAATAATAATGATCAAAAAGTAAATCAGATGCAATCAGAGTTTGCCATTGACTGCTTAAGAACTTTACTGGTTGACGTTGTTTTCAAATGTCAAGTGGGTCAATAGACATGACTGAAACAGTTTATCTAGGAAAAAACACATTTTGCATGAGAAGAGAACATAGAGAACATACCATACATGTGGCCCTGATTTATGAATTAGGAAACATGAAATAAGATTTTTGGACCTGAAAGTCACCTCAGCATTTCCAAACATCCGTTCATGACTTCCTACCCTTTGATCCTAATCGTGTAGATGTGATTTATAGATTTTGACTTATGATGTATGGCATGTGACCTTTAGGTTCATAAATAATTGGGGTATAGGGAGGGGTCAATCATGGGGTCAAAAATGATTTTTTACTATATCTACTGTCTTTGACTAGTCCAGGGTGTACCCTGTCAACTGGAATACGTAAAAGGTTTTTATTTCATAGTTAAAGCATAGACTTTCTAAATACCCGTTTAAACATTATTAGAGCCCTGTAGACATGAAATAACACCGCAGTACTCACTTTTACAGTGCTATTATTACTTGGAAATGAAAGAGGTGGCTGGAGACCAGAAAATCTGGACCTCCCTCCTATGACAGCCTCCGTGACCCAGAGCAGGTAAAGGGAAGAAAATTAAATGAGATGTTAAATTATTAGGAGAAAGTAACTACAATTTTACAATAATATAATATTTTGAGGGAAATGTAATTTCATAGGAAAAAAATGGAAGCTTTGATACTGAGAAACATTCCATTCCATTTTCTTCCGCTTATCCGGGTGCGGGTCGCAGCAGTTTCAGTAGGGAAGTCCAGACTTCCCGGTCCCCGGCGACCTCTTCCAGTTCCACCAGGAGGACACCAAGGCGTTCCCAAGCCAGCTGTAAGACATAGTCCCTCCAGCGTGTCCTAGGTCTTTCCCGGGGCCTTCTCCCGACTGGGCATGCCCGAAACACCTCAGTGGCGGAGGCCAACGTTCACCGGAAACAAGCTCGAATTACCGCTGGCAATGCGAACCAGGCTCCTGCTTCGATTGTACAAGGACCGAATGGCACGTAGTAGCGGCCCACCAATCCCGGAGCACCCCCCACAGGACACTACGAGGGACAAGGTCGAATGCCTTTTCCAAGTCTACAAAGCACGTGTAGACCGGCTGGGCAAACTCCCACATACCCTCCAGTACCCTTGCAAGGGTGTAGAGCTGGTCCAGTGTTCTGCGACCAGGACGAAAACCACATTGCAGCTCCTGTAACTAGGGTTCAACTAACGGTCACACCCTTCTCTCCAGCACCCTGGAGTAGACTTTCCCAGGAAGGCTGAGGAGTGGGATCCCCATATAGTTGGAATACACCCTCCGGTCACCCTTTTTAAAAATGGGACGACTACCCCAGGCTGCCAGTCCAGAGGTACTGTTTCCGACTTCCACGCAATGTTGTAGAGGCGTGCGAACCAACACAGTCCACCAACATCCAGAGCCTTGAGGAATTCAGTGCGGAACTCATCTACCCCCGGAGCCTTGCCATTGGGGAGTGTTTTAACTACCCCAATTACCTCAGCCACGGTGATAGAACTGTCCACGTACGTATTCTCAGACTCTGCTTCCTCTACGGAAGGTATGTCAGTGGGGTTGAGAAGGGCCTCCAATTATTCCTTCCACCGACCAACTATATCTACAGTCGACGTCAGCAAGCCCCCGTCCGCACTGTAAACAGTGTGAACTGGGGGCTGCTTCCCCTTTCTGAGGTGTCGAACGGTTTGCCAGAACCTCTTCGAGGCCGACTGAAAATCGTGCTCCATAGCCTCACCGAACTCCTCCCACACCCGAGTTTTTTCCTCGACCACCGCCGAAGCAGCGTGCCGCTTGGCTTGCCGGTACCTTTCAGCTGCTTCGGGAGTCCTGTAATCCATCCATGCTTGATAGGACTCCTTCTTCAGCTTGACAGCAGCCCTAACCCCCGGTGTCCACCATCGGGTTCGGGATTTGCCACCACGACTGGCACCGGCCACCTTGCGGTCGCAAATACACCTGGCTGCCTCAGCAATGGAGGCACGGAATACGGCCCATTCGGACTCAATATCCCGGTCCTCCCTCGAGATAATAGCTACTTCAGGATTCTGAGAAACAAACAAAAGAAAATAATAATAATAATTGTTGGTAAATTAGGTTGGGGAAAAGTTATAATAATACAATAATATTGTAATATAATAATATTACAAGGAGAGAACTCATAAGAAGAAAGTTGTGAATGTAACTAAAACAGCAAAGAGTGAAGTCGATACCAATAATAGGTTTTTCCATCTATGTCACAAAGCGGAGATGCAGTTTTTTGTTGAAATACAAATAACTTACTAGCTTTACAAAATATCAAAGTGGCCCTTGCATCCTTTCATTTTTCAGTATGTGACGCTCATTGGAAAAAGTTTGGACGTCTTTTATAGTGAGAGATCAGCAACACAAGAGGGTCCAGAACTGAATGGAACTCGAGTGGCAAAGTGCTTTGGTGGGTGAAAAGAGTAAAAAGATTTCTTTTACTGGCTGGAGAAGTAAAAGTAAACGACACACTTTGTACCATTAAGACCATCAGGAAATAACGCGGCCTCTGCAATTCAGCCTTGGGGACGTCTTCTTCTACTGAGTGTGTGCAGCACGTACCGTATAGCGTATGTGATCAGATCAATGTTTGCATCGATATGCATTGTTTGGCTCAATCCGTGTGTGGCCTCAGTTAAAATACTTCTGTAAAACTGGGCTATTACATGAGTGCACCATACATGACTTTTGCACCAACATCTAAAAGCCCACACAGAGCTAGATAAAGCTGCCACTTACGGTAATTCAAATGCAGTTTACTAGAAAAATTTACATCGGGGGTTGCCCACGGCCACAGCTGTTAGTGGCAATGTTTTCAGAAGCTTATTATAGCCCTCGTTTACAACAAGAAATTCCAAAATGTACTCACCATTGATGGACAATTCAATGTACCGCCTTGTGGACTCAGTTGCAGGAAAAAACACACAACAGTGCAGCCAGCTGTCTGTGACACCTTTTGCAAGAATTGAATAAACATTTAAACATTGGCTATTTGAAATATATGTGGGATAGGCATATATATTGAGGGAAGACATTTATATACCACACTTGCCTTGGGTGTTTGGGGGCGTGTTAAAGCCTCGTGTTTCTGTGGTCTCATCTCATTTGGTGCAAAAATAGAGGCCCCCTGGTGGCCCATTGGTGCCCTCTGATATGGGCAGCACTCACACAGTGCAGATGGTCCACGTCTCAAGTGGCGCCCCCTGTTAAAGTGTCAGGTGAGGCACAAAACAGCCCCATAGACACTTTTCACATTCTGCATTCATAATGCAGGTCTTCACGGCCAATGCAGATGAAGTGCCTGCATTCTTTTTCTTGGAAATGTCTTTTCAAGACAGCCTTGCGTGTTCATGTTAACTCGGCACCTGAAACAACCTGGAAGTATGCGAGGATAACAACATGCCAACATGAAAGTACAAAAATAAGAACATAAAACAGTGATGATTTTTACGTGAGCCCATTATGATTAGAGTATAAGCCATATGGTAGATATTACATTCATATCAGACCATATATGATGGATGCCATGTTCACTAACATGACACTCACATTTTCACATCATGATAGCTTGGCTGAAAAAACAAACAATTTACAGCTCCCGTGTCTGTAGCTGAAGAGCTCTAGGCTGGATTTTAAGATGTCTAGTGAAGCCTGCTTTTGACAAAGCTTTGTGTGTAATGTATTGGACGTCGCGGGCTTAGATTTGCGAGTTTTTTTTATTTGCATTTGTGAGTGAAGCTAACATGTCACAATGAAAACGATTTAATCTCTGGGTACTTTTTTAATGAGTGGTGTATTGCTTTGGTTTTTGTATGTTTCGGCTTTTGTTGGACCCTTTGGAACAAATTCCGTGAAAGTATCCTTAGTCTTAGCTAAACTCACCTAGGAACAATATGGAACGTCTTTTTTTGTCTGTTCCTTTTGTCACCCTGAGCATTGGTTTTGTGGTCCAAATATCAAGATTTGAGATGTGCAGGGTGAGTGCCCTGCATACTGATCTGCCGCCCTTCGCCCCACTTTTGAAAACAACAGCCAAGAGACGGGCGGGAGCTAAAACAGGAAGGAGAGGCAATGAGAGGCGAAAGACTGCAAAGGAAGGGAGATGGGAAAGGCGGAGAACTCGTTAACAAAAAGCCCGAGCTCGGCAGCGATGCTATCAACTGCCAACCCCCCAATCCCCAGACTCTGCTAGTGAGATAGCAGGAGGGTGGGGGTGGCGGGGGGCATGGTGAGAGGGGGAATTTAAAGGTCACAACACAACCAGTTGCATTGTTGAGTTTGAGACCCCTGGTCCACGTCCTTCAATGCACATTTTCGGGGTGCAGGATATCATTGCGGTGCGCTAAGGCTGTCGAAAAAGTGTCAAAAAGCTCCAAGTGTCCCTAAAATCTGGCTGCCCAATGTCTCATCCTCTGTCATTGGCTCCAAGTGTACACTGCGACTATCCTGACCGCGCTTCCATATCCCAAGAGCCTTTGCACGCCCAACACTCATCACAACATACAGCATATAAAGATTAATGTGGCATGAAAAATGTAAATTTGTGTTAAACTATGAGACCTGGACTACCATAATTATGATCGACCACCGTGCTGTCCGCTCCCCTTTTACCCAGACAGCAAGGCTCCTACCAGGGATGTGCAAGTGTGCCGACACCCTCATTCATGGAACTTTTTTTTCGTAAGTAAAGCCGTAATTCTTTGACTTCAGTTGTCAGACTTTGTGAATTTGACTCATGGTCATACTGTATGTGCCTGTGGGATAGTTTATCATGTGTAGTATTAAAGATTAGCTTTGGAGGAGGTGTTTTTTTAACTGTGTATAAAGGTTAATAAATAATGTGCTGAAACTCTTGTTGATGCCGTGAATTTTTTTCCACCCTAATTGTAAAGATTCAGGAGTACATCCTGCTATTCCAATTGATCTATTCCATTCAATACATGTAAAAGTCAAAGTAATAAGAGCTTTAGAAAACGATCAAGCTAAAAATAGGAAATTATTAGTAAAAATTCAGTTTGTACATTTACAGTAGAAAAAAATCAATTGAAAAAATACAAACTAATAAAACATGTAGTCATTCACAAACTAAGTTCAGAAGAAATATTCTATAAATTTTTAAATCCAAATAGTTTTAATGCTCGTGAAGCTTCCAGTTAATATAATTGAATAAAATAATAATGACAAATTAAAACATAACTTGTAGATATGCAAACAATATCTTAATGCAAAAATCCATATAAAAAGGCAGTTAAGAAAACGTTTACCAAAGTGCTGTACAAAGTCAAAAAGCTGGAGTTTAAAAATACAAGGTTTCTCTCAGAGCTGAAGATAAGTCTGTAGATGGATGGCTGCTCTTCTCCGTTCCCAGCAACACATAATCCCAAAAGAATTATAAAACAACTTCGATGCTATCATTTCTTATTTTGTTAGGTCTGGCAGCATATCGCAAGAAGCGAGAAGCTGTGAACACGTAACACAAGCGTTCCATTTCACTTCTCTCTAGCTGCGGCTGGAGGAGTCTCATAAGGATGCAGACTTTGTGGATGGCACAGGTTGGGTCCTTTGAAGGACATTTACAGTCTCTTCAACGTGTCCTGAGTTTTCCCCAAGGCTTCCTACCCGCCAGATCCCTCAACACCTCCACTGGGAGGCATCCAAGACGCCTGAGCCACCTCCTCTGGCTGCAGAGGAGAAGCGGTTCTTCTCCAAGTTTCTCCCAGATGAAAGTGCTTCCCACCCTTTCTTTAGGGAGAGCCCAGCCACCCTATAAAGAAAACTAATTATGTTTTTTTGCACCCGAGATCTTGTCCTTTCAGTCACCACCCAAAGCTCACGACCATAGATGTCTGTTCGTCACGTGGTCACCATGACAACCACCGCACAAATACAAATGAAACGCTGTTGACCGCCCAGACGTTGGGATATCATAGACAGGGCCATGTGATGTTAACCTACAGGCTCAAATCAACTGCAAACTATTTTCGTCTTCAAGCACTGCACACAAACGGGGGAAAATGTGCCGTGCCGAGTGTGCTATTATTCCCCGAATATATTTACGGAATACACCACACAGTGGCGTTGTTTTTAACCCCCCAAAGGCAGATTGACTTCAAATGTTTCACACCGTTCTGCAAATCACCCGCTGTAACTCGGTTGTTTTTAGCCCAATCTCCACATGGGGACAGACCAGCCTGCATGTGTAAAGATTGAGCAAGATCACTTGAAAAGCACGGTCGGCATCGAGCAAAACCTCGCTTTGGGTACAGCTAAGTGTCCGTTGTCTGTACATAAGAGCACAACCCAAATGGAACACCACTAATGACTTAGGCAAGCCCATCTGTTAAAGGCATGATTAGTAGGGGAGCAGCAACACGGAAAATTCACGATTCGGTTCGATTCGATACTTCAGTGTCACATTTTAATATTTTTTGATACAAAAAAACATGGCATTTTTAACATTTGTTTCAACCCAAATGTGCAGTTTTTGAATGAAATTACATGTTTCCGGTGCATCTGCCCTGCGATTGACCAGTCCTGAGTGCGCCCCGCCTCTCGCCTGAAGTCAGCTGTGATAGGCTCCAGCATCGAAACAGATAAGAGAACTTGTGTTTGGAATTTAGAATTAGAATAGAACAAAGTAACGGAGGGAAACACTGGCATTCCGTGGCATCTGGTTGTACGAAGATCCACCAGGAACAAGCACAAATAAGACGTGTAGGAAACACAATGAAGAAGAGATGAGCTTCAAATGGCACCATAATAGGAGGCAAGTGTTCCTCGCTGCTATGCCTTCACGGAACTCAAGAACAGAATTAAAAACAACACATCAACTGGAGGGAACAAAAAGAAAAAAGAGGAAATAAGTGAAAAATAGAAATAAATTGTGGTGACAATGAGCATTTTGAGCCCCCTGACGAGACATCCTTCATCGGAATCCTGCAGGTGGACTCCGGTTCTTGCTGGGTCAACTGGCTTTTTCAAGCTTTTGTCTCAACATGTGCACAGAGCTCTGAGAAGATACCACAGAAATGCAACAATCAGAAATGACATTCTTCAAAAGATAAAACCAGAAAGTGCATGTATGTCACCTGCATGCCTGGTTCTTCCGGGTTCTGGTTCTGCCCGATTGCGTCCTCTTAGGTATTTCTTCTCATCACCTGCGCTACTTTCTGTTTGGCAGCAGTTTGTTTATTTGCTGCATTGTTGTGATTAGCATTTTCATCACTGGTAGCTTCGGGTGTAACGATTCGTTTTAACGATGATTCGATCCGTATCACGATTCCTGGTTGCCGATATTGGTTCATTTAGAAAGAAACGATCCGAAACAATTCCGTAACTTTAAATCCATTCAGTAACTTTTTAGCCAAAAAGTCTGATTGTGAAATAAAGCCTTCAAGTTGGACTGAACTTTGGATGTGGTCCAACACTCAGTATAGATCCCATAGCAAACTGAAGAGGAAGAAGTCATGCCAATGAAAATACATCCCACATGCTATGAAAAATCCACACGCACTCTTCTACTAGAGTGCGCCTGCTCAGCGTCACATGACATCATCCGTGCACTCCCTATTAACAGGCATGCCTAATGGACTTACGGCAAATCCAACTGTTACAAGCGTAACATTTAACATCTTTATCCTTAAAAAAGCTAAAAAACACACGTCTATAGCTGTAGCTGTGCCTGTGGGAGCTCCATAAATCTCGGTCTGCCTTTTTTCGGCCTAATTCAAGCCTTTAAGTACACTTGAGCCTTACTGAGGTTCTGACTTCATCGCTAACTAATTTCAATCTTTTTTGTACATTTTTTAAAGTTTTTACGAAGTTGGATACTACAGGTGCATGCATTGAGCCATGAAGCAGGCCTCTTCAGATAATATCATACTAGGTGTGCTCCAGCAACTTAAGCTTGAGATGTTCGCTCATTTTGATAACAAATTGGACAATTTCCAACAATCTGTTGACTTAGTAAACGCTTCTCTTAAAACACTTGGAGATCAAGTTGTTGAGCTCGAGTACAGAGTCAGCTCAAACCAAGACGATGTAGTGGATCTTGAGAAACGTGTGAAAACCTTGGAAAAGCAAAATTCCTACCTGATAGAGAAGATGGATGACGCTGAGAACCGAAGCCGTGACTTAAATCTGCGATTTCTACGTGTCCCTGAGGGGGTGGAGGGCCGAGATGTGGTTGGCTTCATGGGGATGCCAATTCCCCCTACTTCTGGGAAAAGACCATTACCCAGTTCCACTTGCTATTGATCGGGCCCACCGCACTCCAGGGCTATCCAAGCAGAATCTCAAGGCTGGTCCCAGGCCAATTTTGATAAAGTTGCTACATTTTAAAGACAAGGCGAAGATTCTCCGACTTGTCCGTGAGAAAAAGGAGCTGGCGTATGGAGGCGCTACGATTCATATCTACCCCGACTTTAGTGCCGGGGTGATGCTCACACAGCAAAAAGTGGATTTTAAGAAAGAAAAAAAATACCTATTTTAAGAAATATTTTTTTATTTTTTACCTAAAAAGCAAAGTTTCTTAAGAAAAAAAACTTATTTTAAGAAATAAAATCTAGCAATTTCTTATTAAGATTTGTTTTTCTAAAAAAATATGTTTTTTTTTCTTTTAACAGGAAAGAAATGTTTTTTGGAATCTTCTTCTGCATTACACAAAGAATATTTTTCTTGGTTTTAGAAAAAATAAGATCACAGAACAGTCTTAATTCAAGAACCTATTCTCACGCATATATAGATCCATTTGATTCATTTATTCACACACAAATGAATCATATAACAATCACATAATGACTAATAATAGGTCAAATTTTACAATTAGATATACTTTAAGATTTTAGCGATTTGCTGAAATATAAACACATGCTGTATAATCGCA
Source organism: Oostethus manadensis (assembly GCA_024372805.1). Classification (NCBI taxonomy): domain Eukaryota; kingdom Metazoa; phylum Chordata; class Actinopteri; order Syngnathiformes; family Syngnathidae; genus Oostethus; species Oostethus manadensis. The sequence continues at coordinate 1,544,692 of QODF01000109.1, read as the reverse complement.
GGCATTTCATGATTGTAAAAGTCTAAAGTTAATGTTTTAACCAAACCCCACAGAGACAAGAGAGTGTTTTCTAGGCACACTATGATTTTGACTGCAATAAAAGGTGCAGACTTTATTGTAAGTTTGAACATTAGACAGAGAAATCAGGAGAGGCTGTGAAATTCAATCACATCGCCTAGATCATATTTCAAAGGCACATACATAACATCATTATGTGCATAACTATAATATGGGGTATAGTCCACAATTTGGTCAGAAGATATGAATTCATTTGCTTGTGCTACATTTTGAATTTCAATTTTATGTGCCATATAATCTCTATCTAAAGACACAGTGGTATTTGGCTGAACCTCAAAACAATACAAAGATGAATTTATAACAAAAATGCTTTGAACTTGTCCAAACTCAGGTAAGTTACCGGAAACTGCATTCACAATGAAAGTCCTACCGGTCACATATTTATTGCCATTTAGCCATTTTACAGATACTGCATGCCTGATATGATCATTTGCAAAGAATGCTCTCGCTTTCTCTCTCAGGTAGGACATGTTTTTAACCTCAGATGCTGGTCCTAGTACACATTCGGAAAAAAATATTGGGTGTTCTGCAGTACTTACATTCTGGCAACATTCATACATTTGATTGTGTCTAATCAACGACCTGCGCACCTTTTTAAAATTGATCTTTGAGACCCACTGTTTATGCGAACCATTATATATCGCGAACCGTTGGTCCCAGATTTTTAATCTGCAATGGAACATGAATTAGATAATGCTGTTTTGGTGTAATGTTGTTATCTGGAAATATGTGTTTCATATGCTCTAAATGTTCTTCAATTAGTATTTTTAATCTGTCAGTCGTTTGAAGGCTTATAACAGGAGATAACAAGATTTGAACAATTTCTATTAGTTAGATTTGCCCTGATGACTGCTTTCACTTATTATCATTGGAAGCTAAAGTACTGTAGGATATTGGACTGGGTTTGTCTCTGACCTAAATAGGAGAATAGGGGAACCCAACTATTCCTGCATTCAGATCTTCCAGGTCAAGATGGCGTAGTAGTACACAATGTTTAATAACACATTTCATTTCCAATGGAGCAATGCCTTCAAGAATTATGTGCATCACATCATGCGGTGTTTGATCATATTAAAGCCTGGAAATCCAATCAGTTTGCTCCTCCTGTTGATCCCATATGTAGTTTTTAAGCTGTTTTTGAGAAGGTCAGTGTTGGCCTTTTCAATGTCATTGCACTGTCTGACATGTTTTTCAAGAGTTCTTTTCTCAAAGTTGTCTTCATGAAAGTATACCTGCATGTCTTCAAAAACACATTCTCAATGCCGGCATTTACTAATAGCAAATCCTACTCCGGGACGCACGGTGGTTGAGTGGGTAGCACATTGGGCTCACAGTCAGGAGGTTCAGGATTCAAATCTCCGTTGGGCATCTCCCTGTGCGTGTGGGGGTTTTCTCCGGGTACTCCAGTTTCCTCCCACATTCCAAAAACATGCAAGTTAGCTTCATTGGCCGCTCTAAATTGTCCATTAGAGTGTGAATGTTTGTTTGTCTGTATGTGCCCTGCAATTGACAGGCGACCAGTCCAGGGTGTACCCCGCCGCCCGCCCAAAGCCAGCGACCCATACCCGCGACCCTAATGGTCATAGAAATGAATAATGAAATTCTACTCCCTCTTTGAACCCACAAAGCTCGCGCTGAGCCAAAGTGTCACGACAAACTGAGACAACGGTGCTTTCTGTTTGAATTTTAATACCATTGTATAATTTCACCAAATCTTCATTGAGTCTCTGTAATATTTTCTCAAAGCCACATTCAGAAAGTTCATTGGTTTTTGCCATAGCAAGAAGTCAAATTGAAGCTAGTTTGGATCTATATTTAGGATTAATATTTCCCAATGTATAATAAAACATAACTAGCTTATTCTTGGAGGCATAGGAGTCGAGAGGGTTACATAATTCAATTTTATCAGAATAAAGTATTATTTGCGAACCGAAGGTCGGGTAGAGAACAATGGGTGTGTTTTTTTTATTTCTCCATCTGTAATGTACTGCAGGTATCCATTTTTGTTGTTTCGGCCCTCATCAATGATTGCTAAAACCTTAGGATGAGACAATAACTGTTCTAAACTTTGGATGAGTGGAATATAATGAAAGCATTTGGGTTTAATGGAAAAAAGTCCTTTTGCCGCCTTTTTTTGGAAACATGCTGTATATCCCACTGTCGCCTCCTCTGACTCGACATAATTAAAATACTTTTTTATCACCTGTACGTTGTTGAAACTGTTGCAAAGGGATCTTTTGTCTGGTCGAACACAGCTATGGCCTCCCCTTCCAGTACGTTTCCTGGATGTTGCCGGAAAACACTTTGAAGCCGACTTTTCCAATTAAGACACCAATTGAGCTCGGTACTGCTGGATCGCTGCCACAATATCATTTACACCAGCCTGCAAAAACAACCAAGCAAGCAAGCAAAATAGCTGTATATTAACAATGTGTAATTGAGGTGACAGTTTAACTACAGCCGTGCATGTACCTGTGAAAGCTGGTGTTTTTCTCTTGCACACAGCACAACTAAAGTAGCATGTTGGGTCAAATTTCTATTGTCCAGGCCAGCCTTTAAAAATGAAATCATAACAAAAATGGGTTAATTTGATGAACAAAGAATGAAAAGCCCAAGCACACCACATTTAGATAGATGTTTCTAATGTGTGGAAGATTGTTCTGATCTTTACAGAAATATTTTAATGTACTATTAAATAGTACTGATACTGAACAGCAAAACATTAGATTGCCGGGGTAATACAATACAGTAGACATAAACAGTAAAAAATGGCTAATAAGTGCAATAACTAAATCTAATTACATCTACAATAAATAGCTAAATTAATAAATCTGGTTCATATTTGCATGGTGTAAGGCAGCATATTTAATATTTAGCTAATATTACCTTAGTGTATGATGTTGGAGGAGTGTTGTCCGGAGGCTGAACGCCGCGTGCACCTGTGACTGCGTCTTCTGGGCTGGCACCCGCGTGGGGCAGTGGGTGGTACCCGCGTGGGGCGGTGCCTCCAGGTGCGGAGAGGGGGCGAGGGCGCTTTGCTCAAAGCCATCGAACAAAGAGACTTCACCAAAGTCACCGAAATGATCATCCAAGGCCAGTTTGGGGGCTCATGGTTGGGTCTGTAGGCCCGCGGATGACGATTTTCTGATGCAGGATTCCTCCGCAAAATCGGATCCATCCATCCACCATCCAAAATGGCTATTTAATTCACTCGTGCTTATTTATTTATTTTTATTTGACTAATTACACTGCAGAAAATTAATATCAAATATTGAGTGTAACACAACAGCCTATTAATTTCAATTTTCTTAGGGGGACACTGCTGTCAGAGCTGGGGAGACATCAAAATCATCATCCTGTGCAGCTTGTGTCCCTCAAGAAGAGATACCCAACACCTCAAAGTTCTTGACACTGCCCAGTCCTGAGTATATAGTCTACCCTGATAGTGAACTTGAACATGCTCGTTCACCCCGCTTTGAAAAAAAGCGTCTGGGCACCACTCCCACTGAGCTCTCCAAGGAGCTCTTCTGCAGACTTATAAGGAACACTGTGACCAACATGATTTCAATTGCAAGAGCCCAACAATAATCAAGGTACCATTCCAAGCATGAGGTGGATTCCATGGCTAGAAGATTAGTAGCGTACTACCAATGTTAAAAGACATCAAGTGCATCAGGCAATGAATGGGTATGTAGATTTTGATAAATGTAATATCATTTTATATGCAGTGTTGTTGATTTATACTTATAATTGTAGAGGCTTGTTGCCAAAAGGCTTATGAAGAGACTCTCAAACGTCAAAAGTCCTACGAAGACTGTTACCCCTTCAAAAAGACGTCGCTTGACTTTTGAGGAGGCTCACTCCAGTGATTTTGATGGTGAGTCCACCACATCAAGCCAAGCATCCACCATCATTCTGGACAAGTCCCCTAATACAACCAGCACTCCGGATTCCCATCAGGAAAGCAATAATGATGAAGCAGCTGCAGTTTGTTTTTCTTTATTTGTTATTATGAATCTTTAAAACCTACACCATTGTTTTTTTTCGTTACCTTCAGTGGTTTCTCCAGATCTGCTTGAAAGTCAAAAGAGCCAAAGCAGACACTAAAAGACCCTTCGAGACCTGTACAGGTCTAAAAAGCCAAACAAAGCAGCTGTAACTCATTTACTCAACCTGGAGTTTGACGCAAGAAGACGCTTTATTACATGTGGTGTTCCAAAGGAGCCTGACAGAGCAACAAAAGTTCTAGAGGCCTACCGTGTTTTAAAGAATTGGACCATGGAAGTAAAAGCTTTTAGCATTTGTGCTCAAGTGATACACACAAGCCATTTCACAAATGTTTGTATTCAGTTGGTGGAAGAAAAAAAATACTTTATTACACTTGATTCCTAGGTAAGTAATATACAGCTTTTTAAATACTAAAGCGATTTTTTTTTAGGTTTTGGATGAAATGCAAAAAATTATCCAACCCAAGAACCCCAAGTATATTAGAGGGACTAAGGAGAGATTGGAAGACTTCCTCTCCAAAGTCAAGTTCTACGAAGTAATGAAGAAAGCCATGAAGGTTCCTAAGACACTCAACGAAGGTGAGATTAAATTACCAAGTATATAATAATACATTTATAATTATTAATGCAAGAACAAATGTAATGTAATATTGTGTGTTTTATTCAATTTAGAGGACGATGCCTTAACAGTGTTTAGAGCTCTACCAGCCCCTTTTAGATCTGGCGTATCACCACCCAAGAAGTTAGGTTCTTGCAACGAAGCCTTTTTTCATGTTCTTAAGGTGAGTTTTTTTGCTTTTACTTAAATATTTATTGGTATTCCATTTTGGTGTTATGGTAGGATAAGGCAATTCATTTATTCACTCATTTTGTATGCCACTTATCCTCATTGGGGTCGGGGGACGATAAGACAATATTGCAAAAAAAACCCAAAACAAAACCCCATTTCATCATATTGATCAATCTACATTTTTCATTCAGTTGTTCTTTAATAATAAACTAATTCTGTTAAAAATAGAAAGTGACACAAGATTTCCATTCTTCTAATAGACCGCACCTACAATAACAAATGGTTTTCACTCCAGTGTCATTTAAATAAAAATATCTTCCTTTGTCTCCTCCCAACTAAAAACAGATGTTTGCTGGCACAGAATTACTGTAGACATGACTTTCAATAAGCTATATGACAACTGAGACTGACCAAAGTTGATTTTTGTTTTGTTTTTTGTTTAGCCAGCAGAAGACCCAGAGGCATACCTGCAACATCGACCCCTATTGTGCCCCGTGCCGTGCAATTGACAACACACCAGTGACCACCTTTGCAAGTTCCAGACTGGATGAAGGACTTTTGTACCTGATGGCGTACTACTATGCCTTGCACCTCACATACCCAAAGTGTATTTGCACTCTGCTCTCAGTACTACAAACTGAGATCCTTCTGGACTGCATCCATGACCGAGATGCTACCTCCATGTACAAAAAAGCCATTGCTGAGTGGCAGTCCTTCACTGAGTGAGTGTTACCATTTCTGCCTTCTTTGTGCTGCGGGTGATGTTAGGCTCCAAGTTTTGTTTCTTTGGGAGCAAATGTTTAAGTTAAAAGGGGTGACTGTATTAACACGTAGATGTTATTATTAATCTTTGTAATATGATACTGTTGGGTGAAGTCATCTGTGACAAAACATTAATAATGTTCACATTTCTGTGAATTCATTTTTTTCAGGGGGAAATCATGTTTGTGAGGTTGTCTTATTTTAAGAGTATTCTCGTAATAATATGAGTGTTTATTGCAGAGCACTAGCAAAACTAGTAATGTTATGATCATTTTTTCATCTTGAAAATGTTTTCTTGAATCTAGACACATCAAAGTAAAATTACTCTTGTGTTGTTCACAAAATAAGAATAATTTGCTCAAATATTATCAGTTATAAAGGACATTTTCCTTGAAATTTGTTATAAATTAGAACATTTACAACATGCTTATAACTAGCAACATACAAGTAAAACATTCTAGAGTTTATAACAATGTAAGAACATTTTCCTGGATATCCACTAGGCGCTCCTGTACCCGGCCGTGCTCAGGGTCCATGCCGACGGCAATGATGCTAAGATGAAGTCCACTCAGCGGAACTGAACTTTGGTCCCTTTGGCTCCCCTGATTCCTATACTAATATATATATATATAAATATATATATATATTTTTTTTTACGTCCGATGAAATGCACGTGAAATTTTGTTTTTTTTTGCACCTCTAACTTTTAAACTAACTAAACTAAAACTAACTTTTAGGTTATTTCTTAAATTGTTCTGAGCTACGTCTGGGAACGAATTAAACTTGTAAGTACAGGTTCCGCTGTATAATATAACGATATTTAAAAAATAACAATGAACGCTATGCTACTAAAATGACATTGTTTTTAACTCTTAACAAGTTTATTCTCATAAAATTATGATGCTTTTTTTTTGTTAACGCTTTGACTTTCTCTAGATTACTTTTTTCTCCCAATATTTTGACTTTATTTTCCGAAAATTACCACACTTTGAACACCCCTGTTGTAAAGCAAGGTATGTTGCAAATATTTTAAGAAAAAAATATTAAAATGTATAAATGCTATGGTGTTTGAAACCCATATGTGGTAAACAATAGAGCCACATCTGGCTCTCGAGCCATAGCTTCCCTACCCCTGAGGTAGTGAATGAATCGTTCCACCCCTACTGGTAGTCTTGTGAAAGAGTATAAATGACAAACAGAAGGGCACAACTTCTGTCGTCTGTTTTGGTTCCAGCTGGACTTTTAGACCACGTTGACTTTGAAAAGTCACTTTCATTCCTGGTGTATTTCACCGCCTAAAAAACCCAAGACAAGTTGTTGAGGTTTCTTCCTGCACTGAATGAATCTGAATAAATAAAGTAGGCACACAAGTTTAGGGATGCGTCAAAAAAAGAAATGGCGATGTTGTTGGTAAAAGAGTTAAGAAAAGTAAATCTTTATATTCACAGAAGAAAGTCACAGTTTTTCATTGAATTATTCATGTGAGGTACATCCACTTAGAATACACAACAACATATACTGCATGTATACATATATATATATTAATATATATATATATATATTCTGTATATTCATATATATTTAGATCTGCTGGGTGAAAATACAGAAAATCATGCAAATATAACACTTTATTTCATTTGATGTCGCTTCTAAACTCTGAATTTAATAGGTAATAATAATAATAATTACAAGTCGCCATTGCACCGCCCCCCCCCACCCGACCCTTACAGGAAAAAAAAAAAGCACCTCCCACGTTTCCCCGACAACGTTTGCCACCCAAACACGGAGAGACAACAGGCTCAGTAGAAAAACAGTCATTTCTTCCTACATTTTTGTACAAAATTCACAGATTTATCTCCAAGCGGCGCTCCAAACCCATGCGGAAAAAACAAGGAATAAACCAGCGAGTGCTGTCGGTGTGCTACGAAGCAGCAAGGAAAGAGTGTGGCGACGTCATGGCTACCCTCTGATCTGCAGGCCGCCAGCTGGAGAAATATCAGAGAAATGCTAGTGACATGCATGCAAACGGGTACTCCGGTTTCCTCCCACATTCCAAAAACATGCATGTTAGGTTAATTGGCGACTCTAAATTGTCCATTACAGTGTGAATGTTTGTTTGTCTGCCCTGCGATTGACTGGCGACCAGTCCAGGGTGTACCCCGCCTCTCGGCCAAAGCCAGCTGGGATAGGCTCCAGCATACCCGCGACCCAAATGAGGATAAGCGGTATAGAAAATGAATGAATGCTAGTGACGTACCGACGGGTGTTTTAAGGGAAAAATGTGTTCTGGCATTGTCTGGCTCTCTCGAGCTTTCAGCGCTACCTAGAAAATCACAAAGAAACTGCACATTTGGTCATGTCGCGCACAGCTAACAAACATAAATGATGACAAGTGCTCTGCCTATGAGAATTTAGGCAGATTTTGCACAGAATTGACTGCAATAAGTGAAAATATCTCACTTTTTGTTGTGTTGTGAACTTTCATAGCAAATACTCACTAATTTAGTAGCTACACATAAACTTGACATTTTTCATGGTTTGCTACCATCATATGTCAGGGCTTGTGTGTTTGCCCACTGAATTCTGGTGGGAGAAGTATTATGTGTACTGTTATATTAAGTACTGAGGCACGTAAGGTGACATATTGACGCTGTGGAGGGAAAACCACATTTTGCGTTGTTTGCGTCTCTTGAGCATTAAGCATTGTCTAGTGAATTTTGACAAACTTCACGTTTAGTCATGATGTGCACGGTCATTGCTGACATCCATCCATCTTCTGCTTATCCGAGGTCGGGTCATGGGGGAAGCAGCCTAAGTGGGGAAGCTCGGACTTCAAAACTATTCTGAACGGCTGTTTTTGGCAGAAGCACAAACAACAGTCCCCACCCCGATTTTCCTCATTTTTGCACGCACCCAACACGCAACAGCACGTATGTCGGGATGTAAAGGCCAGCCTAATTTAGCTATACAACTTTCAGCTAGCAGAAGGTAACCTAAGTGTGCAACGTGCACAACACCTTCCCACTCAGATGCCATCATCTCTCTCTCCTCAAAGTGTCTTCAAAGTTTACGAGCATCAATGCACCTCCGTCACTGAACCAGTCTGACAACACAGGCTACGTGTCAGACCGCAGGGATGGCAAAAGGTCAGTAATTAGCCACATTTGCTTGTGAAAATGCACAGCATGGCCACGCCAAGCATTCTCCGGTCGCCGCAAACTTGACTTGCTGATTAAAACTGAACAAAACGCCAAAGCATGGAAAAGACCGCCGTCACGTCCCACAAAAACATTTGGTAAACAGCCTTTGCAACCTTGAGTGATCCAAATAAATCCTACTTTTGCAAGTCGATTGGGACTTTTACCAGTCATTTCTTACCCGACACCTAAACACTAATGAGCGGTTAAAGTGTCATGGCACTTTAAATTACAATCATGACTTCATTATCGGAGTGATTTCACCCCCATTTATGGGTAAACAGGAGGGGTTTCTGCGTGGTTATTACGGGCCACAGCATCTAGATGGCAAGCATTTGAGAGCTATGAAGAAATGGATAGAATTCTGGAATTTCTCTGTCCTTTTCTTTGGTGACTTTGCTTCATTCTTTTGTAGGGATTTTTAGGGGGTTGTTTGTCTGTATGTGCCCTGAGATTGGCTGAAGTCCAGGGTGTACCCCGCCTCTCGCCCAAAGTCAGCTGGGATAGGCTCCAGCATACAACTGTGGCCCTGGTGAGGACAAGCGGCATATAAGCTGGATAGATTTTTAGAGGGCTAACCGACTGATGGACCTTTAATGTATCCGTGAAGGAACCATAGGTGAAGCCTCCTCGTCAGGAGGTCCTTGAGAGCGAGCTGTAGGTGACGGGCAAAGAATACAGTTTATCTAATGAACTATCTTTGGACCAAACATCCAGTCCACTCTTGTTCCAAGTGTCGACGTTCGGATTAGATGTCTCTTTAGTCATATAAGCACGGACAAAACCACCACCTCATGCTCGTAGTCTCATTCCTCAGTGCACAACAACAACAGTAAAAACAGCTTAGATCACAGGGTCACTCTGTGAGGGAATATCGGATTGTTCTTCCCTCAACTGATGTGATCGTTAAATTACAGCATGTGAAGCAAAGTGTGTTAGGAAGTTTAAAAACAGTGTGTGTTTCCCGTGGCAGTATCCGCCACGCTGTACTCTCACGGTCACGAAAGGCAGTTAATGAGATCTTGTGTTCTTATCTGCTACCTAGCAACCCTGACTCTTCCTCCCTGTTGCCCTCGGCAACCGCTGCCACTGCTTTTGATCAATTGATCTGCTGGGCCCAAAGGTTGTTCCTTGCATAACTGCTTCAAGACAATCCAGGAATGTTTTTTCTTTAAACGATGACAACATAAGAACAACACATTCACTGTGCAAGTACATTCATACACGCATCACTCTATTTTGTGTTTGACACAAAAACATCCACGTCAAAATCTTTAAAACGGCAATACAGTCATACACTAAAGTCTAAGCCAACAACCTGTACGTCATACGGTTTTTCCTATGGTCTTAAATCAACCACGATCTAATCCGAAGCTAATATCTATCAACTTGAAGCGGTGAGCGTCCAGTTAAAGGCTTGTCTCTGTGGTCACACACCAACAACCACCCAGTTAGAAGTCAGCTTTGTTAGACTTAAACCAACGACCATCCAATGCAAACTTTTGAAATGAGTCTGAAGCAAGTTACTGCCAAACTATGTAATTGATGAGAGCACGGCGATAGAGGTGGTGACTCCCGGACACACAGACAGTGTGTAGCGGGAGCTGACTGTGCACTGACCCCTTGGGTCGGCTTTGGGATGGGGCAAAAATTCCCTACATTTGGGGCTGGTTGTTTTTGAGAAAATAACAGGTTTTGGAAATCCGCCAAGTTGGCAACACTGGACTGCACATGAGATCATAAGGAAGGGGAAGCCATTCATAGATGGAGAATCCATGAAATAATCGCTCATAAAAACCTCCGAGTGTCTAACGACTGAATGAACAGGAAATGAAGAAATGAAAGGAAATGAAAATGCCTCTGCAAAGACAGCCAAGGACAGAACCGATAGGATTGCAACAAACATCTAGGCAAGGTTTTTTTTGTTTTAATGCTTCACAAATACAGGAGCCACTCAAAATGTGTTAAGCCTTTAAATTATTTCAGATATTGCACATTGCATTTCTGTTATTTGAATGTTGTGGTTGCAGCAGGCAAAACTGAGCACAGATTACACCAGACAATTTCTTTCTACTGGAAGAGAAGGGGCTTTGGGAAAGACTAGTTTAGCATGCATTGTATGCAACAGTAAATGTTTCATTTTAAAATAGCTGAGGCTACAAATTGTGCCGCTGAAAGAAAGTTCACTGAAACGGATAAGCGGAAGAAAACAAGATGGGATGGATGGATGGAAGGATGGTAAATAGTGTCATGTTACCGAAAAAGAGATGGACACTCAGGTTGGGGGTTCGGATTTGTGTTCAGTGTGTAACTGCCGCAAGTAGCGTGTGTTTTTGTTTTTTGTTAGTAATTATTGTGCCTGTTCTGAATTCAATTGTGCAATAAAAGCCCGTGGTTTTGGTGTAATGCCGATTCGTGCCAACTGCAGATACTGCCTGCATGTGCAAAAACAGATGTGTTGAGTAGTGAGGATTTTCTTTGCCATACAGTACTGACTCAAATTCTGGCGGGTATCGACGATACCATTTGCTAGATGATGGTGAATTTTGGTAAATGTAAAGTCATAGCATAAAAACACAATACATCAGAGCAATATATTCATTTACTTCAAACGTTAAAGTCTAGGTTCCCAAAATGAAAAACAATTTGCGCCTAACAATTACCAGAGTTAGTGTGGAGTATCTGTGTGGAGTTTGCATGTTCTGCCCGTGTGTGTGTGGGTTATCCGCGGGTACTCCGGTTTCCTCCCACATTCCAAAAACATGCATGTTAGCTTCATTGGCCACTCTAAATTGTCCATTAGAGTGTGAATGTTTGTTTGTCTATATGTGCCCCCGATTGACTGGCGACCAGTCCAGGGTGTACCCCGCCTCCTGCCCAAAGTCAGCTGGGATAGGCTCCAGCATACCCGCAATGAGGATAATGAGGGTAAGCGGCATAGAAAAATGGATGGATGGGCAATGCAGCCGAGCAAACAAACAACAACCGTTTTACTACTGTTTAACCGTTCAAAATAGTACAACCATTATTGGTGCTCTGATTATTGTCATTTGATAATTTTATCAAGTCCTGCTTCATGTTTTTAAAATCCCGATTTGACATGAATAGCACCATGCATTGTTGATACTGTATCACAGCAACTCATTTTGAACTCCAATATCTTTGTAACAGATATTGGAGTTCAATAAATGAGTTTAATAAATATTGGAATTTAGTAAATGTTAAGAGCAGTTGAAAAATTGCAAATATTTATGTTTTAAGCTGTTAAGGAGGTTCACATACGAGAAAAACAAAGGCCCAATTCATTACTCACGTCTTTTTTCAACCCAGTATATTTCTTCTAAGGGTTCCAGGGGTATTTTTTGAGCTATGATCTTAAACCTTTGATCAGCTGATGACCAGCCTATTTCACTTTGCTGCTTGTTTGCAATTAATTGCTTACCCCAAAATACTGTACTTTTTATTTATTCATTTCTTCTTTTTGCATTTTTAAGCTCTGCTTGGAACCTCCTTAAGATGCAACAATGCAAAATGTACAGCCTGGTGTGCGCGATTGAAAAGGCCGTCTGAGTGGTAGGCAAATTAATTGATAATGTTTTCAAGACGTGGTTGCACAGCGGGTCCTTTTTTGTGGCGCCTACGGATGGTTGCCGGGCGACAAGCAGACCTGCTTGTGTTTGGGCTGAATCACTACCAGAGGGAGCCATGACGAGCACGTGTCACACATTTGAGATCTACAGCACAGAAAATACAAAAGAAATGTCAACAAAACACATATGTGACCTTTAAAAAAAAAAGACACTTTTTAGAGATGTTTGGATCCCCGCCGCTTCAGCAAAACTTGTCGTTTTGGCACTTTTAAGATCATAGTGTCTGTAAACGTGAATAGAAATATGCAGTCTGTACTTGATGTAAGCAGGAGTCAGTGTGTGTGTGAGGGGAGGGTGTGTGTTCTCCCGTCTCATCGTGTCGCTACAGTGCAACGCTAATCTAAGTCAAGCACAAACAGTACACTCTACGTGTGTGTGTGTGTGTGTGTGTGTCACAGTTGGCCTCCGGTAAAAACTCCTCCAGTTTTGTTTGTTTGTCTTTTTGTCGTTTCTGCTCAGTTGTCATCCTATTTGGAGACGCATCTCCTCCAAAAATCCCATCACCTCAAAGAATGGATAAATCGAGTCAATCAGTTTCAACAAAAGTCTTACAACATTTTCACGAAGACAATCCAGGGTGGCTAGACGTTGATCAACCAAGTCTGTCTTTGTGGCATTGATGTAGACGTTTGAGGACGTTTAAGGCACAAGTACCTCAGTAAATGCTGGATAAACTATATCTAATGGAAATATGTTCCTTTGTGGTAAATCTGTATTCCAAATTATAGTTCAGTGAGTTCTCTGGGCATTCAAAGACTAGATAGGACAGCTCTAGTCTGAGAGTTCAGTGAGTTCAATCAAACGTACAAGGATGCTTTCTTCCATTCTGTATTCTTGATTAGCAAATAAATCAAATTCAGCAAATCAACCTTCTCACCACAAACTGGTGTGGTTTGACTGTGTTGATAGAGGCGATTCCATCTCAACCTGATCCTTTGGATAAATAAATGAAAGTGGGATGCAAATACTGGCAACAAACCGATGGGATCCTCAGTCTGTCTGTCAACTCCAGAGTAGAACAGGGTCAAGCTCCTCTCGAGGGAACACAAACCATGGGTCAAGGTGAGTTTGACTTTGTAGCACCCCACCTGATGACTCCGTCGTTCTACAAGGTGACTTCACCCATGTGGGCAATGAGCTGACAACTGATCACCGCCTGGTGTTGGACTGGCAGACCAGCGTGGTTGTCGCGCTTTTTAAGAAGGGTGAACGGAGGGTGTTTTCCAACTATCGTGGGATCACACTCCTCATCTTCCCTGGAAAGTTTATTCCAGGGTGCTGGAGAGAAGGGTATGACCATTCGTTGAACCTTGGTTACAGGAGGTGCAATGTGGGTTTTGTCCCAGTCGTAGAACACTGGACCAGCTCTACACCCTTGCAAGGGGGCTATTGTTGTTTAATCTTTTGATTGAGAGGACTGTAGAAGTCCAACCTCTGATTGATTCATTCATTGATTAGGAGCTGCGTCTTTTCAGCCTGTAATGTTTTTTTTGAGTGAAATTGTTTCATTGCTTTATTCATGGAAAAAAAGCATCCAATGCACATTGCCACAAAGCTGCACCAGACTCTCGTGAGAAGGTTCCGGATGACCTCCCTGCCAAGCCCTGGTTAGTCTTCCTCATTCCTCTCTTAGATAGCCGGACTGTCCCACCTTGCTGCATGACGGCACAGAAATACTTCCAATTGCGCCCTTCTGCAGCCTCTGAAATGTGATGAACATGAAATAAAATAACCACAACATTGACAATATATACCATGTCCACAACATAAATAGGTTGAGAGTAGAGGAAAAGGAAAGCAAGGAGAAAGGAGGAGAATGCTCCTGGGCTCAGTCCTCAAAGTCAGCTTCCGTCTGCCCAAAGTTTTGCAGTGTCAAAACAAAAGTCAACCTTAAAAGGTTCAATTAAACAGGGGCAAGGAGACCTCGCTGCTGCTTCCAGGGTGCCATCAGGGGTGTGGGTTTTCTTTGCCGCAACAACCGAGGAGTGAGGGGAAAGGTAATGGGTGATTTGTGTTTTCAATAACTAATAACACTACAAAAACTTACAAAACGTATTGCGGCAAGCAGTTTCTTAGCTGTTACTGGTGTTTCCTTTAATAAAAAGTTAATTCTCCGAGGGGGTGGGTGGGTCGGGGGATCTTCTAACACACCCACTAAAAGCTGAAAACAAAAAGATGTTCCCTCTGAAGACAACAAATCGTCACCCTCCGGAGGAGACGACCGCCGTGATTACTTCTGACCCAAGTGGACTTCCGCAGATTGTCTGTGAGAGATTTCATCAAAAGTACAACTCAGCGAACCATAGCGGGGGCGAACATTACCACTAAAAGTGTGATCATTTGTGTCGGTGCACGATAAAACGTTATAGAGCAAGCCAATTAAGTATAAAGTGTGGTGCTTTTAAATAGGGAGGGCTCAGATAAAAACATTGGACTGTTGTGAGTCCCATGAATAATGGTCCTCGGTGTGCTTGTAAATAGTTACATCCAAAGGAAAGCCTTCAGGGTACACACAGGTAGGTGACCCCCCTCCATCCAGCCTTGCTCATCTCCTCCATTCTCCCTAATGAAGCTATTATTTTTAGAAGGCTCCATCTATGCCTGGCCCATGGTACTAATCTAAAACTAATTGATTTGCGTTTCCTTTAGGCTAAGCAAAGCAAAAGGCCACAATGGAGCCTTCCGCCTTTGAGGGTGTGTAACGGACCGCCCCAATCATTCCGAGTGTGTCGGACAATACAAGTTTGTCTGCTAGGGTTTCTTTTAATCAAAATTGCGTAGTAAAAATGTGATAAAGAGCTGTGGAACCAATTTCTAATTGATTATTTCCATTAAAATTGACATTAGATGCATTTGGAAAAAATCGCCTTTCTATGCCCTTTAAATGGTCAGTTGTGCTTGGTCATTGTTTTTGCATTTTTTTTCTGCTTGTAAAACTATAATTTTAATAAAGATTTGTGTGTGCCTGAAAACGGATTAATTGGATTTACATTTTCTATGGAAGAATTCGATTTGGTTAGAGTCGGTTTTGATTTGAGTCGGACCTTGTAGAACGAACGTATTAATGATGTATGAAGTCGCCACAGTACAACTAAACACTAACTTTGTCAAGATTGCGTCATTAATAGCTTGCTTAACTGGCAAACATGGGAATACATGGAAAGATGTGCGGTAGGTCATTAACATTCTTCCATTGATGTGTTCTCCAAGTAGTTTCTGTGTGTATTCCCAACCCAAAAAAGCATTTTGGAAAGCCCAAATTGAAGTAGTGGTGATCTAAGCCTTACACCTGAATACACAATCCTCACAAACTGGTTGCGGGCTGGTTCTGTTTGTTATGTTGCCAGTATAATGTTTGCAGAAAGATTTATGTCTTTAATAAACGTGTGTGATGTCATTATTCTTGCTGATGGGAAAATGAACTGCAGATAAAAATAATCAGAGAATCGGGCACTTCCAAGTCAGAGTCCATTGTTCTCGCCTGGAAAAGGGCGGTGGGCCATCTATGGGTTGGGGATGAGATCTTCGGTGGACACGGTGGAATTGGGAACACCTCAGCTTTCACCAGGATGAGCCGGACGAAGTAGCAGGAGATAAGAGGGAAGCCTGGACTTCTCTTAGGCTGTTGCCGCCATGGTGCAGGCTTCAGGATTAATCCCTGACTTCTGACCCATCCTGGTAAGGTATGAGGGGTAAATAAGTAAGAGGGCGCTTTAGAGGAGCTCGTGGATGGCTGAAAAACAGCCATCATTAAGTTCAAGCATGCCTCTCTGACCTGGCACAAAAACACATCGGCCTGGGACTGATCGCTCCCTAATTACCCTGGACAGAAAAAATATCTACTTTTCATCAGCTTCCTCTGTTGAGGTGCCTCCTGGGTACAGATTAGATGGCGGTGTTACATATTGCGAGTATAACGAGTGGGCACATTCTCTGGAAGCTTAGCGTGACAGGGGTCTGGGGTTCCCCTAGAGACAGCAGCAGTGAGGACCCCCTGCCTGGCCAACCTGCAGTATACAGAACATTCATACAGTCAAGAATTTGACAGCATTTGGGCCTCTTGTGTTATAACAGAGTGCATGCAACAACAAAAAATGCTAACAGAGGACAAGAAAGCTGAGTGGGACAAACCGTCGTTACATCATGATGCAAAATAAGAAAGACCCCTACCATCTTCCTTTCTGAGTGGAACTAGCTTCTTCAAAGAGCAACTTGTAGGGATGTCACTTTTTCAGTAAGAAGAAAGATGATACATCGCGAAAAGGAGCTGTCAAAGTATTTTCAGCTGAGGGTCACTGGGAAGTAGGGACAGAGAATTTCACAGTGACTCACCAGATCCAGCATATGGGGATGTTGTTCTTTTCAATGTGTTTTTTACCTCCTCCAAGTGCAAGAAACGCGTAATATCTTCTAAACAAAAGCAGTACGGACTTTGATTCCAACTGAACTCAACAGCACAAACGAGGACGGTCAAAATTCGACTATTTTAGTTTTATTCGGAGGTTGTCGACGGGCCGATTATGCTTCAAACTTTAATTGTTAATATCTCAAAAACTAAAGCAGCCCAAATGTACATTTTAATTGCACAAAACAGCACAAACGCCGCACAAACAAATGGGATTATTTTGGTTTCATTTGGAGAAAATGGGGGGCTGCATGACCTTTGGTTGACCAATAAAAGAATCTGTATTAACTAACTTTAATTGCACAAATCAGCACAAACAAATGAGATTATTTTGGTTTCATTTGGAGAAAATGGGGGGCTGCATGATCTTTGGTTGACCTATAAAAGAAACTGTAAGAACTCAAAAACCAAAGCAGCACAAACGTAAATTTTAATTGCACAAAACAGCACAAACGCAGCACAAACAAATAAGACTATTTGAGCAGAGTTTTGTGTGCCACCTTCACTGAGGTGTGCACAGGTTATGTTTTTGCCAGCTTTTATCTGTGTGCTTGTTTGTCTGTTTGTGTTCAAAATAACTTGAAAAAATTTAAACAGATTTGTCTCAGGAGTTTTCAGGAATTGTCAAAAATGGCATATGGAAGAGCTAACTAAATTTTGCTGCGATTGACTGGCGACCAGTCTAGGGTGTACCCCGCCTCTCGCCCAAAATTCAGCTGGCATAGGCTCCAGCAAAAAATGAATGAATGAATAATTACATTTTTGGAGTCATACAGCTCACCCTCTGGATCCCGGAATTTTAGAGATATGACCAATTATTGGCATTTGTGCATCCAGCTCCACAAAACGTGGTCACAGCACTTGAAAAAAAAAAGTACAGAACGAGTTTCCAACAGATTATTCCAAATATCAAAGACTCATCCATAAAATGCAGGATTATTATTTTGGTGTGAATCACAATACGGGGGGAACTATGGCGCTTGGCGGAGGTGTGCATTCCCAGAGTAATACAGTTGGGCACACCTGGCATTAAAAATTGTAATGGGGCAAAAATGGCGCGCCACTAAATCTGTCTAGCAACAATTAACAACTGACTGCACAAATGTAGGAGCAGGAAGAAAAACCAGAGCGGTGCTTTTGCTGTGCCTGCTGGCTAGCCTGGCCAATATTTGCGGTTTAAATGAAACCCCACATTGGTCATGTTTCCTCGTCGCGGATTTGTCTGGTATGGTTCTTCCTATGAAAACTACTCAAGAATGACAAAGCAAACCTCCGACGTTTTTTCTGTCACGATGCTTTCTGGTGAAGAAAACTCTCTCAACACTTTGTGAACGTCCCTTTTAGGGCTTTCCTGCAACTTGTCACGTTTGTCTACGGCAAAAGCCCAAATGGATGTAATCAAAACGTCCCCACTTTATTGGCACTTCAGCGCAAAAGGCGTTGCTGTTTTATTCCTACCTTTTTTTAGGCTTCCGTCAAAGTGAGGGGAAAAGAAAAGAGCACTTCAAACTGGATTGTGCTTATGGTTAGTGAATGTTGGAACCCAAGCAGGGAGAAAAAGTGACAACCCCAGAAGAATATTGAAATCAAATCTCCCCAGGGCACTTTGGTCCGCGGCAGGCTTGTGTGTACACATACGCACAAAAACACACACAGTGTCGGAGGTAGCGCAACCACTCAGCCCTTCACTCCACTTGAGCTCATACTGGGAGTGAGATGCAGGAGCAGCGCCAAGCTGCTGATCTGAACTCCATCGAGCTGCAGTCCTAAACGTGATGAGCTTCTTTCATACGAGAGCGAACAACACGCCGTCGTGTCTTATCCGCACGGCTCCTGCTATTCCCGTCATCAGATCTCACGTGAACATAACTTCACACGTGAATAGCGAGCAGCGACAGACATGGCGGCGCCTGCAGGCAAGCGTTTGGCTCACCAAATTGCATTCGGTGCACGCCCACACATGGCCCAACAAACGCCGTTAGTTGTTTCTCCCAAATGACATGCTGCACAAATGTTCCTCGAGCTGCTCCTACGCTGGCTTCTCGCCAGCCAGAACAATTAGCCCGATAAGCGTCGCCAAACTCTTCTAAAACAAACCTGCTTAATTCCTTATTCCGTTGCCTCATTATCTCCTCACTGGCTCTTCTGCAGGAGAGCAGGTGCTGGTGGTGGCCAACGATTATTGTTTTGTGAATGGTGGTTTGATGGAATTAGGGAAGCGAGAGTACGGACTTAAAGAAGAAGGCGGCTGCTTGTGGCGAGATAGCTCGGCTGTACTGTGCCAGTAATGAGGTAGTTTTTTCTTTTTAATTCACCTTTGTTAGCTCATCACTATTTGATTCAGCATGCGGCCTTGCGAGGACCAAAGCACCCAACGGGAGGCAGTTTAGCTCAATTGTCCTAAAAATGAAATCAGAAAAATAAACCTTTTAAATGACAATATTCAGCTCAAACTCTCCATTCAACAGGAAAATGAGCCCCCAGTCAGGGGAAACTGAGCAAAAATACGTCCTGCTACATCAACATCAAAACTTTGTGGTTTGCTGTTGGCATTCAACCTTTTTTTTTACAGCTTCTGTTGGGCAGAAACACCCTTCCAGTAGTCTAAAATATCATGAAGGTCCTCATCCTTAGCAAACTGCACCTTCTTACGTAGGGCGTGACCCGCTGCAATATAGGACGCCTCCTCTCGCGGGCTTTTCTTGTAAGGACGGAATCGCTCCCAGATCCGCAGTGTGCTCTCCGAGGAATACTCTGGACTGGAGGAGTATCCCGAGTTGTAGTGGTGGTGGCGAGAGGGCGAGAGCTGGGAGTAAGCGGCTGTGGCATCCCTACTGGAGCGCCCCAGTGGCTTGAGAAAAGATGCCTTTTGGGCTCGTGACGGCGACTCTCTGCCGCCCTCGTAGTAGAGAGCGGGAAAGGAATGGCGGTGTTCGGAGCTGTGGTAATCGGGCTGAACCTCCAGTTGGTGGTGCTGCGGATGCTGTTGCTGCTGATGCTGCTGCTGCCCAGCCACCACAACGCGACCTCCACTGTCATTACTACACGCTATGCCACCACCATTCATGCTCACCCCGCCACCATTTACACTCCCCATTCCACTGCCGTTACAGCCCCCTACTCCGCCTCCACTCCTGCCAGAGCTAACAGGGCTGCTTTTTTCCGACGTATACTTGGGCGGATCACTGCGTTGCTCTGGAACATCCACACTGAAAACCTTGGTGCTTTTGACCATTCCCCCAGCAGAGGGACCACAGCGGTTCTTTGTCACAGCAGTGTCTGCACTCAACTGCCTCTGAAGGGGTCGCACTGCGTTGGCCGGTGGTGGGTCACGGTACGGAGGGGAAAGGAACCCCCCACCGCTGATGCCTGGCCGCTCGGACAGGGGCATCACCAGGGGCACAGGGGCCATAGAGGGAGGAAGAGGCTTCTGGTGAAGCTGAGGGTGAGGCTGAACTTGAGCCTGAGGATGAGGATAAGACTTTGGCTGCACCTTTGGGGAGGAGGCCATGATCTGGTCACCTAGTGAGAGGGGTATGAGATTCCGTGGATGCGACACCATGCAAACTTGAGGCTGGGCGGCGGACACTGGGTTATTATTGGCCGTGGTGGCGACATTAGTGGAGGCATCCAGTTTGAGGGCGTCAATGCAGTTGTTGATGATCTGGTTCACCTTGTCCACCTCCTTGGCAATGGTGGAGATCTCTGAGGCAGATCCACGTCCGTCATCATCGGAATCCTCTGCCACGTCCGTCCCATTTTCAGCCCCACCTCTCATATCCAAACCTACCTCCCCTCCTGGACTCCTAGCCAATAACTCTCCCTCTCTGCCCTCAACCATCCCTCCTGCAGTCCTCACGTCCATGTAGCTCCCCTTGCCGGCCGTTGCCTCAGAAAAGGCAGATGCCATCTTCTCCACCTGCGGCAAGCTGGAAAGGCGGGAGGAGGTGGTGTTTGCAGAGCTGTGGAGCATGCCCGTGCTTGAGGAGGCCGATGGGGGCAGCTTGCTGCCCGTCCCAACTCCATGGTGGTGCTGGTGGTGGGTTTGCTCCTGGAGCCGCTGCAAGGCGGCTGGATCATTGGCCACCGCGGCCACCGCTTCCGGGCCATATCTGAGGAATGACGATATCTTGTCCCATTACTTAATTACCAACTTTTTCTTTCTGTTTAATTTAAGTTATATTAAAGTTAATTTGTTTTTAATATCTCCCCATAGTCATGCTGATTACAATTCTTAATTTAATTATAAACCACAACCCCACAAACAAAGCCCCTAAAAATACATTTGTACTCCGCTTTTCATGAATTGAAGAAAATTAAGTTGATGTAATGAATCAATATAACCAAGAAGAATGCGCATAATTTGTCACAAAAAAAACATGGACTGAAACTGTTTTGGCTTAAGATTCACATTAGAAATTGGGTTTCTTTGCTTAATAATAAATCTTAATATTGACAGATATTGTGCATATAAATGAAAAATAAAGATCATTTCAAGCCACATATCAAAAAGGTGGTGGTACCTCATTTCCAAAATGGTTTTCTTGACGCTCAGAGCTTTCTCCTTCTCTTCCTGGATGCGTCGTCGCCTCAAGCAGTAGTAGACACAGCCGAGCACAATGACCATGCCAAAGAGACACCCCAGGATGGTCATGATGTAGTGCGTCATGGTGGATGGATTGCTTCGAGGGTCCACCAGCCCCATCGCCCGCGTGGTAAAGGACAAGCAAGTGTGGTTGTAGCGCTGGGATTTGCTGACGGACGCCACACAATAGGTGTAGTTGGTATGTGCCCGCAATTTATCTAAATTGATGTTCTCCTTCTTGGCCTTGAGGGGCATGATGTCTGCCACAAAAGTGTTATTGTACTGTGACAGCACGTACATCTTGCTGTAGGGTCGCGGTATCTGCACCATGACAGAAGCGCTGAAGAACGAGACTGACTTAAGCTTCATGGAGATCTGATGGTTGTAGATGGGATCAGGCGTAGACGCAAAGCTAGGCTGGTGGTACAAGCCAGAGTCCGGGTTGTCTAGACCCATGCCAGAGCCATCCAGTTCCGGTCCGATGGACGACATGCCCGGAATGATTACACCGTCCTGACATCTGGTGGAAAGGATGACCCTGGCGTTTCTCCCCTGTCCTGGCACAGCGCTCAGGAGGGGATAGCCTGTAAATTCTCGAGGGGTCTCGCACTGAAGGCGGTCATAAGTGTGAGTGACGTTGTTGAACGCCTCCAGCCAGGTGAGGAAGCTGTAAAGGTCACAGCCGCAGTGAAAGGGGTTTCCTGCCAGCTCGCATACCATGAGACGGTTGAGGGCGGTGAATGTAGACGGGTCCAGGCGGGCCAGCTTGTTGGACGACAGGTCCAGGCTGCTGAGGCTGGGGCACTCCCAGAAGGCATTGGTGGCAATGACCTCGATGAGGTTGTGTTGAAGGAAGAGGCACTGCATTCGACCCAGTCCTCGTAACATACCCTCGGTCAGGTTGGTCAGCTTGTTGTAGCCCAGCTGCAGAACCTAACCAGGAAACACAGTAACTTCTCAAAACCACAACAACACACACTTTATGCTGTAAATCAGCATACACCCTATAGACAAGTGTTTCGCACAAAGAACACGTGAAATCAAACCCTGTTTGATGGACAGTTTCAGAGATTCCTACCGTCCCATTTTCCTTTAAGACCAACAAGGTGGAAAAAGTACGATTCCCAAATTATGACATCTTATAGATTTCATAATCATAATTTCATATCGAAAACAATAATACGGCCTTCATTATTAGCATGGGTATATGAAATCATCGCTGTATGAATGTGGTTGTACTGATTTCTGCTTCCAGGGTCTCCTGGTAAACCCTAGATGTTTGCATGTCTGTATTTAGTTTTGATTTCCAAATTACAGAAATGAAAAAAGTATAATACAATTATAATCTATTCAGGGTGGCTGTCTAAAAAAGGGCAGGCAAAGACTGCGTCTCAAGTAGAATAGTTGCACGGTACACTTCATTATGTACAGTATACTGCATACACTGTGTGCGAATGTTGATAGTGCAGTGCTGTCCCAAAGCCATTACTGTCATTGCGCAATTAACCGGAAATGACAACTGGAATATTTCTTCTTCATCTTTTGCCTGAAATCTTCTTCAAATTCTGAATTGTTCAACACTATACATTTGACATTTCGCTGTGTATTGTTTTTCATTTTTAAAATCTTGCACTTAATGTATATAATGTATATATACAGTGGTGTGAAAAACTATTTGCCCCCCTCCTGACTTTTTGTCACACGAATGTTTCTGCTCATAAAAAATAGTTAACTATTAGTCAGACAACATAATTGAACACAAAATGATGACTGCCAAGACTTTTGGGAAAATATCTTGTGGACTGACGAGACAAACGTTGAACTTTTTGGAAGGTGCGTGTCCCGTTACATCTGGCGTAAAACACAGCATTTCATAGCAACAGTAAAATATGGTGGTGGTAGTGTGACGGTCTGGGCTTGTTTTGCTGCTTCAGGACCTGGAAGGCTTGCTGTGATAGATGGAAGCATGAATTCTACTGTCTACCAAAAAATCCTGAAGGAGAATGTCCGGCCATCTGTTGGTCAACTCAAGCTAAAGCCATCTTGGATGCTGCAGCAGGACAATGACCCAAAACATACCAGCAAATCCACCTCTGAATGGCTGAAGAAAAATAAATTGAAGACTTTGGAGTGGCCTAGTCAAAGTCCTGACCCCAATCCCATTGAGATGCTGTGGCATGACCTTAAGAAGGCGCTTCATGCTAGAAAAGCCTCAAATAAAGCTGAATTACAACAATTCTGCAAAGATGAGTGGGCCAAAATTCCTCCAGAGCGTGTAAAAGACTTGTTGCAAGTCATGGCAAACGTTTGATTGCAGTTATTGCTGCTAAGGGTGGCCCGACCAGTTATTAGGTGCAGGGGCAATTACTTTTTCACACAGGGCTATGTGGGTTTGGATTTTTTTCTCCCTAAATATTAAAAACATTCATTTAAAAACTGCATTTTTTGT
This sequence comes from Oostethus manadensis, assembly GCA_024372805.1. NCBI lineage: Eukaryota > Metazoa > Chordata > Actinopteri > Syngnathiformes > Syngnathidae > Oostethus > Oostethus manadensis. The sequence continues at coordinate 1,520,769 of QODF01000109.1, read as the reverse complement.
TTACTTTTGTTATCTTTGACTAATATTAAAATGTGTTTGATGATCAGAAACATTTTGTGTGACAAACATGCAAAAGAATAAAAAGTCAGCAAGGGGGCAAACAGTTTTTCACACCACTGTAAGTGTCAAATAAATCTAAAGTGAACCAAAGTTTTTATGGTCATATTCTGTTTACCCTTAAGTAGAGTGAGTATGCAACATAAAGAAGCACACACTTCAAATCAATGACAAATCAATAGCAATAAAACAAAGGCTGTCCTCTGGGAGCAAACCTGAAGGTTGGCCTGCCCAGCGAAGGCTCCATCCTCAACGTAGCTGATCTCGTTCTTGGTGAGGTTGAGGTCGGTGAGATTTGTGAAGCGATACATGGAGGTAAGGAGCACGGCCTTCAGTTTGTTCTCATTCAGACGCAGGTCGTGAACCTGAGAGGCGCGAGAGAACCAAATGCTCTGTGTTAAAACACAACAGAGACGCAAGTGCATTGTCCTACTGACCGTGCTGTTGATGTGCTGGGGGATGGTCTCGTAAGGCGGCTGGTTTTGACTGCAGATAGCAAGCCAAACGTAGCCTTTGTCGCCCTCGATCAGCCAGCAGTCCCCTCTGACAGTGCGGGGCAGCTGCAGGAACAACACCACCGGGAGGACGAGGAAGAGGAGCTTGTCCACCATTATTGGAATAGTACAAAAGGTCAAGAGGAATAGTAGCGTCGGTGGAGTATCTCAAAGGTTGGACAGTTCAAGAGAGTCCCAAATCTTGCCGCAGATAGAGGTGAGCGGATGGGTCAGTGTCACAATGATTAGAGCCTGGCTTCCTGCATGCCACTTGTACCCATTTTAGGGTTCGGGAGATGGTCGTGGCAAGGCCACGTTCCGGCGGTCCCCGGAGCAGAAAGTACTGATAGTCGGTCTACAAGAAAGCCAAATAATTTGACAAAGTGATTAAGAGCAGGAAAAAAAATGAATCCATGTCACATATCAAATGAATTGACTTTAGGAATCATTTCAAGGCAGTGGAGAGGAAAAAAAGGGTAAGAAAGTAATATCCTCAGAAGCCAACTCCTTGAAGGTAAATCAGCACAAGAAAAAAATCCTGCCTTGATTATTACATTAATTATTACATTAAATCTCAATAAAACCTGCAGGAAAATGTTTGGAATTTTTAAAATGAAAGCTGACTTTGAATGCTGTCTAATCAATCATGTTCAGGAAAGTAACATGCACACATTTACATACAACGCAACAATAAAAATGCAAATGGCCGCTTTTATTAGTTTGTTTTGTAGTTTGGTATTATTATCACAGGAAGACAAATGGTGGAATACAAACAGCCACAGCCACACGGGGCTCCAACAGGGAGACGGGCTGAGTGGCAAACAGCAGAGCCTTGTTGTAATTTGCATGTTTTAACAGGATGCTCGCTGACATTTAGCTATTTACATTCCTCAGGGGATTAGCCATGGATTAGGCTCTAATTCGCCGTAAAATATTGTGTGACTCATCTCTTTTAATTTGTTTTTTACCTCCCAGAGTGAAGTTATCTGGCCGCCAACATGAATGACAGCAGGAGGAAATGATGACAGCTTTCAAGAATGCTCCATCAACAAAATCCTTTATGAAGACATTGCTTCAAGAAAGCGCCATCAACAAAATCATCAAAATGTCAATCTTCATCCATTTTTTTTAGGCCAGTTGGTGCCTTTTTAGCAAATGGTAGCCTCTTCTGCACATGCATTTTTTGAACAGAGGAACTTTGCCAGAGATTCTTGTAAATAGATTAGCTTCACACAGACGTCTTCTCACTGTCACAGTACTTACAGGTAACTCCAGACTGTCTTTGATTATCCTGGAGATGATCATAGGCTGAGCCGTTGCCATTCTGGTTATTCTTCGATCAATTTTGACAGTTATCTTCCGTTTTCTGCCATGTTTGTCTGGTTTTGTTCACCATTTTATCTGCCAAACAGCCAAAAATGTTTTCCCCTCTCCAGTCAGCTTTTTAATCAAAGTAAGCCGTTCCTCTGAATAATGTCTTGAACAACCCTTTTTCCTCAGGTTTTCAAAGAGAAATGCACCACCTGTTCCACACCTGTTTTTGCACAAAATTGATCCCTGATTGAATGCCACACTGCTATTATTGTGAACACACCCCTTTCAACTAATTGGCCAATTGCATAGCGTTAAGCACGTGCATATCAAGAAGCCTGGGTCTTGCTTGTTTTCTGAGAATCTACTGCACCTACTGGTAACTTGTTTGCCCTGTAGCAATACAAATATACTAATGACAGTACTTCATCTGGTTAGTCACACTGGACTGCTATTATTTTCAACACTACTGTATCTTTCTAAACATTTTCAAGTCTAAAAGAGTTCAAACTGTGTTTCGTGTGACCTTATGGGCTGAATTAACAAGGACGTACACGATTATGTAATACAGGTTTTGCTGCATATTTTAAAAGAAACTAGGCTTCGATGTGCTGAAACCACACGTGTGTACTGGGTAGCCGTACATCGGGCATAGATAGCACAGGCTGCACTGTTGTCACCATTGCGGGTCAACATATTCCTCAGGTGGAGGTCACCAAATGTGGAGCTGTGGTTAGGAGGAGACCAGAAAAGGGTGTAAGTGGTATCAAGCATTTACTCTCCATGAACAACATGCAACAAGCACTTAACAACGTTTCAGTTTCTAACATTACATGACCCGGAAACGTTCCCCGCCGCTATGAAATAATAACAAAAGTTATAAACAAGTTAAAAATAAATATATACTGTTTGTATATATTTATATTGTGATCTTGAGTTGCAGGATTAGCCACAGTGGACTGCATTGAGAATGTTATTGTATTTGTGTATTTATTTAGAAATAACTGGATATTTTATATCCAATACTGTATATTTTTTGTTAATTATTTGAAATGCATACAGTATGTTTGTGTTATCTTGTTATATTATACGGTTTTAAAAAACTCTTTTGACCCTCACTCATTTCATTAAAGACATTTCAAAATAACATATTTTACAGCTGTAATTATAACACAACAGTCAATTATATTTTTGCCCAAGGTTTCCGTCAGAATCTAATATCGGCCCACGCCTAGTTGGCTCCGTAAGCTACGCTGCAAGTAGATACGCTAGTGTTGCAAACCTGTACTTTGTGATGTTCCCACGTTGTATGGCATGTTTTTACATTGGACAAGTCCATGTGGAAAGCGCTTCTTGGAGACACAAAACCACTCATAAACTGCCTGAAGGTTAGATTTTGAATAAACAGACTTCCATTGCGCACATGGGACAAAAAATGATGGAAAAAATTATAACATGCATTGCTGAGTGGCCACTGATTGTGTTTATCTGTAAATTCATTCATTCATTCCTTTTCCATGCGCTTATCCTCATTAGGGTCGCGGGGATGCTGGAGCCTATCCCAGCTGACTTTGGGCGGGAGGCGGGGTACACCCTCCACTGGTCGCCAGTCAATCGCAGGGCAGACAAACAACCTCTCACTTTCTAATGGACAATTTAGAGTGTTTTAAAAGACATTTTCTATCAGGCAAATGCCATTTTGCCTCAAGATCTTCCTCTCCATAAAGTGCTGAATGTGTGAAAAGATGTTGTTATCATGAGTGTGTTAATTACTTGACATCTATATTGTGCGCTGCACGTGCTTTTGGCATAGTGGCTTATTTGTTGGACAATACATGCCAAATATTTAGCGTACAGTATGAGTGAAGCACTGACGTGAGTTCAGCCTCCACTTGTCATCGCTCGCGGATCAGTCACAGTTATAGCAAATAATGGCCGAGTGCTGACTTGTTTTCTTTTCTTTCCTAGTAAGATACCAGTGGCATTTATTCCGCCTGGCTGACGTGACTGATGAGTACATCAAGAATCAAAAACCTGCTTGTTTGCTGACTGGCTGATGTCCGCTGGCAATGACAGTCATGATTTTTTCCCTTCAATTGCATCTATTCTGCTGTTATCGCGGCGCGAGCTCTTCTCTTTGACTTCATCTGCAGTCGTTTGTAGTCTTTGATGCATCCTGCTTATCGCTTGAAAAATGCTTCATGGTGAGATCGCAACCTGAAACCTTTCATGCCCCCTTTTAGCCCACCCTCCCTCTGCTTTTATTAATGCTTTTATTTTGACAGGAGGAGGCGGAGACAACAGAGCTTCAATTCAAAGGTTTGTTTTTTCTTTCTGAAAAGCGATGTGACAAGTTGCCACGGTGGATTGCCATTTCATTGACTGTGGCCGTGAGAAAATGGACTGCAGCAAAGTGGAGACTGTGGAGCAGAATGCTACAACCTTGAGGCGATGGAGGAGTAAAAAAACAAAGTTGCCGCCAAAAGTTGCTCATCACAGGCGCTCGTGCCACATCTGCCATTCCTTTCGCATTAACAGAAATTCAACCAAGCACTCACCTTGGCAAAATTTGATTGGCTGAATTAAAGGAAAGACAGCCTGTTATTGTCCAATCAGATCCCTTGTGGGGAGCAGTTGTCATTAAGGAAGTTTCCCATGTAAAGTAGCGTACGAGTTGGGCCGAGAGAGTACACCACTACTTGTATCTGTATCTGTTCTCCCATCTGAACTAGTATTCAAGTAACAAGTATTCATATCTGTACTCCGACCAGTCCAGGGTGTACCCCGCCTCCCGCCCAAAGTCAGCTGGGATAGGTTCCAGCATACCCGCGACCCTAATGAGGATAAGAGGTATAGAAAATGGATGAATGGTTGGCATATCTGGACTCGGAGTGGGCTGGGCATGAACCGGAAGTGACATGGGTGTGGCTTAAATCGGTACATTGTTTTAAAGTGCTCATGACACGAAAAAAGGTGACAAAAAACAATAACAAAATGAAAGTAACCACTTAATCATTTTTTTTTTCATATTCATATTTCATATTGCTGTCGCGGGGATGCTGGAGCCTATCCCAGCTGACTTTGGGGGGTAGGCGGGGTACACCCTGGACTGGTCGCCAGCCAATCGCAGGGCACATATAGACAAACAAACATTCACACTCTAATGGACAATTTAGAGTGGCCAATGAAGCTAACATGCATGTTTTTAGAATGTGGGAGGAAAGCGGAGAACCCGGAGAAAACCAACACACGCACGGGGAGAACATGCAAACTCCACAAAGAGACGCCCAACGGAGTTGAGATTGAGAATATGCAGACTATAAATTACAAGACCAGTGAGTAGTAATAGAGGAAATTTGACATGGAAAGCTCATTTTCTAAGATTGGCAGAATATAGCACACAAAATGTTGTATTCACTTACGGTCAACTTGGCGCGCTTTTCCACGGTCGAACGTTTTCTGGGTTTTTTGACTGTGTACTGCGGTCTGCATCGGTACATCAGTTTTCAATAATAGTTTGCACAGCTGATATCAAAAGCACCCTCTGCTGATACACGCCCAGTCCTAAATGTTCCTTTAACTGAGGAATATTATCAAAACAATTGTCCTCAAAGTGTGTGCAGCACAAAACTGACAGATTGGACGGTGTCCATTTTCCTCGCGTTTGTTGCACTTGCCGGGTTCATTTTTTAATGGAGAATTGGGTCTTTTGGAAACCTAAATATACTCATTCAATCTTCTGCAGTGTCTGAGCAAAAGGATGCCACACAGCGATCAGGCATTATACCAACAAGTATGTATGGCAGAAATTTAACAAAGTACGAGCCAGCACAGCACGGAAGCAGTAGAGGGGGCGTCACTTCGCCATTCAGCACCAGAATAAGGGAAGAGACTTTATTGACAAAACTTTAACAAAAGTCATCATTCCAGCACACATCTAACGTAGGAAATATGCCTTCTTTTTCACCAAGAAAAAATAACATTAACGTGTTCTGGTGTCGCGAGCACTTTAAACGAGGATTTTTCTTCAACTAATGACGAACTGTACTTGTTCTGCATAGTACGAGCGTACTATGCAGAACGGGGATCATCATACTCGCCTAAAACGAGTACCTGCCTCAGCTCTACTTACGAGGATGGAGAGGAAGCCGCGGGGACGTTTCCAAATATATTCCACTACTACCTGAACGATGCACACGCCTGCTGTTTGTGCTGTTTACATGTTGTCTTGCACTAAAATAGTCTGACTCTTTTTGCAGCATGGCTGCTTGCGTTAAAATATGCTGCAAAAATTCCACCTATTGTCGATACTGCTTGTCCTTATTAGGGGCACAGCCTATCCCAGCTGAATGCAGCAAAATAGAAACTACAAAATTATTCATTTGTTTATTTGGTATCGAAATATTATCGTGAGGCATGTATTGCGGGTCGTAGCCCTACTCCCAATATTTGATGCACACCCAGACTCTACCTACCCTCGGGTAAATTAAGTTTGCAATCCCTGTAACAAAGTATACAGTATTGTCGTTTCATAGGAAATAGAAGCACCTTTGCCCAAAATCTACAACCGGCCAGAAGTGAGACGGATGGGGATGATGAGAGAGGAGGAAAAGTCTTACAACCACCAGGATGAATGGCCCCGAACACAACCAACAACCACAACAACAGCCGCTGTCAATCACATGCTCACATGCATGCTAAACGCCTGCCAGGCTGTCAGTCGGGCCCTCAGCAGGTTATTGGCACCATCCTGACCAGTCTGAAGCTCATCCAGCTGAGAACCAGAGTGGCAAGCAGCGTGAATCCCAGCTCATTAGTGCCATCTTCAAAAAGCTGCAATGCTCCACCTTCACATTCATTGTCCACCCCTTTCTCTCCTCAAACATCCTCGTTCTCAACATGTCGCTTACAGCTTGTCTACTAGTTTGATGGGGAAAAACGTATCCACTCACCAGCCACAACATTAGGTACACCCATGAGAACAATGGACCAATTTCCCATGGGAAATCATGGGAATAGAAAAAAATGGTCCCAGGGTCAAACAGTGTGTGGCACTGAACACATGAAGGACATCAAATCCAGTCATAAAACACAGACAGTATCAAGGAATCAGTAAGACCCTAGTCCAAGAGTGCAAAACTCAATGGCACAGGAGGCCAAACTCACAGCTGCTCTATGAGCTGCTCATATATGACTGTGGTTGTTTTGGTTTCAACAAAGTGAAATACAAAAGAGACAATATTTTATATTCTCACAAAAACATCACAATCTGCAAGATGTGTAACCCGGAAAGGTGTGTAGATGTGCAATGGGCGGTTTCCCAGCATGCTTTGTTGTAGTCAAAATGATATGTTTTGACTGTTATATGCCTCTAAGGGTGTATTTAGTACAGACAGGACATAATAGTTTTAAAGTGGTTTTGTTTTTAGTCTTTGATGAGTTATTGATTCAATGATTGTTGCCGTTGCGAGGCGCGCGCGGCGGTCTTCATCCGCTGTGAAATACGCAACAATGTACAGGCGGGAGTGCGTAGGCTAATTTTTTTGGGGGATGCATTTTTTTTAATGTACAGTAGTGTTCAAAATAACAGCAGTGCAATGTGACTAACCACATTAATTACTGTTATAAGTATATTTACCTTAAGTTACCAGCAGGTGCAGTAGATTCTCAGAAAACAAAAAAGACCCAGCATCCATGATATGCACGCTCATAAGGCTGTGTAATTGAGCAATTAGTTGAAAGGGGGTGTTCAAAAAAATAGCAGTGTGTCATTAAATCGGTGATCAGTGATGAAATTTGTGAAAAAACAGATGACTCCCATTTAAGGATGCAACCAGCACTTGTTGAACATGCATTTCTTTTTGAAAGCCTGAAGAAAAGACATTGTTTAGAAAAACAGCGCACTCTGATTTAAAAAGTTGATTTAAAGACTTATGAAGAGGTGCAAAAAATGTTTGGCTGTTCATTTAAAATGCTCTCCAGTGCCCTAAAATGGAGAGCAAAACCAGAGACACGTAGCAAAAAACGAAAGACAACTATCAAAATGGATGGAAGAACAACCAGAGTTGCAAAGGTTCAGCCAATGATCAGCTCCAAGATGATCGAAGACAGTCTGGAGTTGCCTGTAAGTACTGTGACAGTTATAAGACGTCTGCGTAAAGCTAATCTAGTTACAAGAATCCCCCACAAAAGTCTCTCTGCATGAGAGGAAAGGGTTACAATTTGCCAAAGAATTTGGCAATTGTTAAAAAGAAAGAAAATGTGTTCTTTTTAGGTCCAAGGGCCCCAGACAGTTTGTGAGACGACCCCTAAAATCTGAATTCCTGCCACAGTACACAGTGAAGCATGGTGGTGCAAGCGTCATGGTATGGGCATGTTTCTACTAAGCAAAACCAAGACATGGTAATGAATTGTGGAACGTTGGAGGGAAATAACAGCTGAAAGGTGCCACAAGTTGGTTGAGTCTATGCCACACAGATGTGAACCACTCATAAAAAATGTGATCATACAACTAAATATTTGTTTAGTGATTTAGATTTAGAGTGGTCAATGAAGCTAACATGCATGTTTTTGGAATGTGGGAGGAAACCGGAGTACCCGGAGAAAACCCACGCACGCACGGGGAGAACATGCAAACTCCACACAGAGATGCCCAACGGAGATTCAAACCCTGAACCTCCTGACTGTGAGGCCAATGTGCTACCCACTCACCCACTGTGCGGCCTTGATAATGTACAGTGTAATAATATTTAATAATCATACAGATGCCCTCATTTATTGTGGTTAGTTGCTTCCAGACCAGACCGCGATACATAAATGTCCTTGATGTAGGACTCTACGTATATAAATAAATGTTTAAATAAATTTTTTGTAGAACAATCAGTTTGACTTTCTAAATACGTTTTTTGCCATTATTAAAACCCCGCAGTCATGAAATAACATAATTATAGTCACTTTCACATTTTTCTTTTTTTACACCAGATTGCTAATGTGCAGGCTATGGAACACCTTGATTTTGGTGCCTTTTATTTTTCTATCACTTTCAAATAATGTCGGCCTATTGGCTTGTTTGTGTTGATGGGCTCACCTTGATTAGTATTAATATTTCCACACAGGGGCTGCGGCAGAGACTATGAGTGATACAGGACCTCACTCTGCCGTTGTTATTTGAAGCAACGTGAGCAAAAACAGATAGGCATGCACAGAGCAATACATGAAGGCCGGCAAAATTATCCAGTTCATTTTCATTTATCGTGCACGTTTCTGTTTGTGACCTTCATGTGTAAAGTGTCACGGGATAACTGCTGTTGTGATTTGGCGCTATACAAATAAATTGAATTGAATTGAATGCCGTTCAAAATGTTTCCACTTTAAATTCCCCTTGAAAATTTTTAATATGCTCAAAACATTCAGGCCAGTCACAAGAATTGTACCTAATGCACCTTGACTATGCAGGAATAAAAGATGACTTTTCATTACAACTGCATTTGGGCTCATTCCGCCTCTAGTGTGACTAGGGCATTGGTTGCTTCGAGCACTATCAAGATGACGTGCGATGCACAGTAAGGTGGTCTTTTATCTTCGGCCTTCTAATCTGTATGACGCCATTCGCCAGTACAAAGTATGGCAAGTGTTGAAAGGTTTTCCTTTTAAGAGGCGTTACGTTTGCATTATTTCAGCCAAAATCTCCCAGTGCTTTGAAGTGAGGAGATGGAAACATCACCGAGTGTTTTGCAGCCACGGGAGCTGAGCAAAGACCCGATGGTGCCAACAGAGTGGGCCTCCACTTAGCTGTACCTCTTCTGTCTGTGTCCCTGGCAGATTTTTTTTTTCTATTTGCCCTGAGGATGAGGTGGCAATCTGAGTGACAAGCTCTAGACTGAGCACCATCCCTTTCTGATGAAAACATGGCTCTCCACCATAGCACCTTTAAAACCCCATTAAGTTGTCCTCTCCTCCAAATAAGAAACACATCACCTTGACAAGAAACACCACAAAAAAGGTGACGATTCATTACATGGACAAAAGGAAAGTAAGATGAGTGGAGGGGACACAGTGTGGTGTGGAAGAACAGCCCTAAAATCAGTGCCCTTTGACCTCACAAACGGACAAAAAAGGTTAGAAATGTCATAGAAAATCTGGAAGGCTGTGCCAATACTTTTGTCCATCTAATGTACTTAGCTGTAAGGTAATATGCGTGCATTTCTAAGTCTTTATCATCCACAAAGCATCCTGTGTACGGCCCAGTGATGCATCTTCATGCATGTAGCTTCCAACCTGCATTGAAAGACCACAAGTGTGCACGTGAGCATTCGCGCGCACCATCAGGGGTCGTTCATATTACACAACCCGTCGCCTGGATTGCCGGGGGAGAAGGATATTTCTCAGCATACAGTATGTCCGCCATTCAAATGTCACAGCGCTGAGGCAAAGTTTTCATCAAACATCTAATTACTGCTCGGCCTTTAAGCACAACACAGCAACCTTTGATTTATTGACTTATTTTAAACTTATTTTACGTGCAAAAATAACACAAACTGAACAAGTAGTGGAGCGCAGATCTACTATGAAAAAACTGCTACATGCCAGTCTTGCAGGTGGCGGAAATGAGAACGTATTGTTTTTTTTGTATCTGCCTCAATTAATTGGAATGTAAGCCACTGTATCTGGCCTACTATTAGTAAAAACAAAAAAGGGGGCATATTTAAGCATTTTTTGTCAACATTACGCATTGTCAAGCATAAAAATGTCTAAATCGACTAAAATACAAATTTAAGGCATTCAGAAAATGCATTTAAAGACGTTGGGATGATATGTAGTTTTCTGCATTGGTCACTAGGTGTCAGTAATGTTACTGTAATATTACTGTCAAACACAAGCACCAGACTCTGTCGCTGGAACGGCAGTTGTTCTTTTCTTTATTGCAGGTTTGAATGACCTGATCACATCAGGAACAATAATACCTAATAAATAATCCCTGTTGCAGCCGTAACCCGTGCCAATCTAAAATTTGGGAAACACCCAATGTCACTTCTTGTTCGCCCCACCCACTCATGTCCTTTAACACCGAAACACATTTACAGCAACACACATAATCATGGGTCTTATTTGCGGTACAGTAAGGTTCAAAATCATAGCAGTGCAATGTGACTAACCAGATGAAGTCCTCTTATTAGTATATTTTTATTGCTACATGGCAAACAAGTTAGCAGTAGGTGCAGTAGATTCTCAGAAAACAAACAAGACCCAACATTTATGATATGCACGCTCTCAAGACAGTGCAATTGGGCAATTTCTGTAGTTGAAAGGGGTGTGTTAAAAAAATAGTAGTGTGGCATTCAATCAGTGATCGGTTATCTATTTTGTGAAAAAAGAGGTGTGAATCAGGTGAGTCCCATTTAAAGATGAAACCAGCACTCCATGCATTTATCTTTGAAAGCCTGGGTGAAATGTTTTCTTCAAGACCTTTTTCACAAGAACTTTGATTAAAAAGTCGATTGGAGAAGAGAAAACTTACAAAAAGGTGCAAAAAAGTTTTGGCTGTTCATTTAAAATGATCTCCAAAAAGGTTACAATTTGCCAAAGAGCACATCAACTCGTCTAAAGAGAAATGAAGGAACATTTGGTGGATTGATGAGAGTAAAGATGTTCTTTTCGGGTCCAAGGGCCGCAGACAGTTTGTGAGACGACCCCCAAACTCTGAATTGAAGCCACAATACACAGTGAAGACAGTGAAGCATCATGATATGGCCGTGTTTCTCCTACTATTTATCCCATAGCAGGGATCATGGATCAGTTTGCATAGTCAGAAAACTTGAAGAGGTCATGTTGCCTTATGCTGAAGAGGACAAACCTTGAAATGGCTGTTTCACCAAGACAATCACCCCAAACACACTAGTAGCAATCTTAACGAGCAAAATCTTGGTCCCAAACCAACAAAATTAATGTTATGGAGGGGCCATCCCAATCCCCGGACTTTCATCCAATGGAGAACTTGTGAGGTGACATCAAAAATGTTGTTTCTGAAGCAAAACCAAGAAATGTTAACAAATTGTGGAATGTTGTTAAAGAATGTTGGATTGGAATAACAGCTGAAAGGAGCCACAAGTTGGTTGAGTCCATGCCACACAGAAGTGAAGCGGTTCTAAAACAACCTGTGCTCATACAAATATTATATACATAATACATAATATTAGTTGAGTGATTCACAGGATTGCCACATCCTAGAAACAAAAAAGGTTGTTTTACAAAAGAGTTTGTAAAGGTAACGGAAAACATTGCTATCTTTTGAACACACCCCTTCCAACTAATTGGCCAATTGCACAACCTTAAGAGCGTGCAAATCATGAATGCTGGGTCTTGTTTGTTTTCTGAGAATCTACTGCACCGACTGGTAACTTGTATGTCATGTAGCAATAAAAATATACTAATAACAGTACTTCATCTGGTTAGTCACATTGCACTGCTATTATTTTGAACACTACTGTGTGCGTTTTATTTGCTCTTATTATGAAGAGGCATAGTAGGGGGGGGGGGGGTCCAAAGAGCCCATGACTGACAGGGGCCCCAGTAAAAAGGCAAACAATTAAAATTACAGTGAGACAGTAAAACATTCCTCACATTTGTTATGTTCTCTTGCATCAACTAGCAAATTGCATCCAATATGCAGACTGTTGGGAGGACAACATTGAACAAAGGGAGTGAGTGAGCCACAGAAAATACACAAAACAGACCATATTGAAAATACACATATAACGAAGAAAATAAATATATACATATATACAGTATATATTTACTGCTAATAAAATAAAAGGAAGACTTTGAAAACACATCAGATCAAAACGGGGGGGAAATGATCTTGAATATGTTTCCTGATAATAAGTAGGTGATGTATTAATAACAAAATGATGCCACATAATTTGATAGAAATTAAAATGATCACCCTATAGAGGGGGGAATAAAAGACACCCCAAAAATAAAAGTGAAAAAATGATGCAGCAGACTGGTCCATTTTGCCAAAATGTCATTGTAGCAACTCCAAATGATTGTCAGTAGTTTGTGTGTCCCCCACGTGCTTGTACGCATGCCTGACAACATCGGGGCATGCCCCTAATGACACCACGGATGCTGTCTCCTCCCAGACCTGGACCAGGGCATCACTGTTACCCTTCTTTTCTGTCAGCACTTTGAATTGCCTTGTGTACGAGTCGTGCACTATAGCACTTAGTGTGCCCAAAATAAACTTGCCATGCCTACATAACATTACCTTTACACTGCATGAAGTCAGCCATGGCGGCTTCGAACGCACCAATCAGAGCATCGTTTGAGGAGAAAGGGGCTTTGGCTTAGAGGTGGCAAAAAGCAAGACGCGACCGTCCGTGTCTCACAGAGCTTTGTCTCAATTGGTGCACAATTGGTGTACTTAATCCTCGTTATTTGAGTGCATTTAGTGCATAAAAATGCAGTGTATCCCGTCAGGACCCGGATGTTGCGCTCAAAACACCCAAAATGCAAATTACGGACAAGCCAGGTACTAATTATAGACCAATGTCCGTTTGATAAGTACGAGCATGAAACGGGTACAGCTCGTCATTAATTGTGATGAAGGAAAATTCTACTTATGTATTTAGTCTTTACTCTTACTCCGTATTTACTCATGCTCCGTGAGATGACAGACTCGCTACAGCCAGAAAGGCGCAATGCCTCTCACTCTTTCACACACAGACACCATAGAGACGCTGACTCTGCTTGCTTGCCTTGAAACCCGCTCACGTTCTCTGTTTTGGTTTTTGTCTGATATTTCAAGTTAGTTGGTAAGCTTGTTCTGTAATGTACGCATACAACATCGAGTTGACAGTCCGGGCTTTTAGCTCAATAGCTCGGGTTCTTGACTCTCCAACTGCAAACGCTGATTTGAGCCCGGGTGAAACTGCTGGCTGGACCAGGCAGGTTACATACGTGCCTTGATCCGGTGATGAATGCAAGCTGGTGCTGCTGCTCAAAAGCACATTGGTAACCCACACTCCCTGACATCTTAAGAACTGTGCTGGACATTGAATAGACTGTCCGAGCCAGTCCGAGCGCTATGGCCAGTGCTCTCAACTCTAATTCTGTGGACCTCACTTGGAACCTGGGCAGAACGTGGGACTGGCTGGATTTCCCCCAAGATCTGGATGTCCGTGGGTGTTGGTTGTGCAAATTGTGGTTATCATGAAAACAACCCCCTCCCCACCACAACCCCTCAGCTTTTCCACAAGAAAAAGCCCCAAAAATCAATTGGGCAGCATGTATACACCTACATGCCTCCACGCGTCATCACGGACTGAGCTGTTCCAGGGTAGCCCACATCAGGAAGCGGCAGCAAGCGTGAACACCATGCCAGAGGCAACATGGTGGACATATTGAGCCAATGAGCTTCAGTCCCACATCCAGTTAGAAGAGGAAGAAAAAAAAAATGAGTGTATTTCACTGTGTTGATGCATAATTTAGCATGTGAGCTAAAAAAGCCCAGCCTCAGGGGGATCAATTACACGCCAGGATTGACGAGGAAATAAGGATCAGCTGCACTTCCACGCACCGTTCCTCTCACAGGATGACAAGCTGGACTTCTGTGGAGCAAACTTTCCTGTCACTTGTCCCTGAGAGGCCGTGCATGTTTTGTGTTGGACGAGAAGTTTGTCACGACGCGTCACACCAGAGGGAAAACGCCAGCGAGGAATCTGTCAGCCAAGGAAGTGCTCAGATGAGTTGAATATTCATGGGAGACGCCATGAATATTCTTGCAGCCATAAACAGACAGGAGCGCCAACGACACTCGTTAGCCGGCATCCAAATCACCGCAGGGCCGACTTGGCGGAGACGGTCCTCCAGCCTGCTGGCCGCCATTTTGGCTGCATGGGTTTTTCGTAGCTTTTCACTCTGGATGACTGCTGTTAGTTTCGGTGTGAGAACATACTTGTCACAATATTCAAAACTCAAATGAAATACTTCCGTCAGTACACATTTTGTACTGTACTGTACTGTATAAACAAAGTACTATAGTATATACATATAGAGAAGTAAGAGACATCAAATACAAATAAAAACAAACAGCAAATTGATTGATACATAATACATTAAATAAATAAAAAAACTGATCAAAGAGGCGGGTCTGTGGTCAGTGGTGAGACCAGCCATGTTGTTTGGTTAAGAGACAGTCTCGCTGGGGAAAAGACAGGAGGCAGAGCTGGAGGTAGCATAGATGAAGATGCTGAGGTTTTCTTTGGGTGTGACCAGGATGGACAGGATCAGGAATGAGCACATGTTAGAGGTTTTGGAGATAAAGTCAGAGAGGCCAGACTGAGATGGTTGGGACATGTTCAGAGGAGAGATAGTGAATATATTGGTAGAAGGATGCTGAGTTTTGAATTGCCAGGCAGGAGGCCTAGAGGAAGAGCAAAGAGGAGGTTTATGGATGTAGTGAAAGAGGACATGAAGGTAGTTGGCGCAAGAGAAGAGGATACAGAAGACAGGGTTAGATGGAGGCAATAGATTCGCTGTGGCGACCCCTGAAGGGATAAGCCCAAAGGAAAAGAAAAAGATCAAAGAGGTAGGTCTTGGGTTTGCCCATTAAAACCTAAAGAGTCTCTGCAGCCCTTATTTCCTCTGTAGACATTATATTGAAAAGACGAGTGTGTGTGCGTGTGTCGGTGTGTGTGCAAAGGCTAAGATGGCAAAACTATTTATGGCAGTAAATGTTCAGCACTGCGCACTTGATGACTAAATTCCAATATTGCTTTGCTAAAAAATCAAGTATGAATCATACAGACGGCGCTTCGATGCCAGCTCGTCCTATCATTGTGAAGCAGAGTTTACCAAGCGTTGGATTGTGAGCTGGGTTTAGACCATCGTGAGACAGGTTAGCTTTACCCTGCTGATGATGTGTTGTTGCAAGACTAATCTTGATTTGAATGATAGTTTGCTGAAAGGTAAATGGGTTTAGTTGTTACATGTTTGTGGGTGGCACAAACTGATCTTGCAAGGTGCACTAGCGCAATGCTTAGTCATGTTTGCCTCAAAAGGTAACTGAGGTCAAAGTTCCAGGACAGACTAAGAATAGGCAAAGTTGTGTGATTTTAGATCTTTTTGTCAGATGCACGATGTACTATGTTATGTGGTTCCCCGGGTCACTTAATCATCACATTTGCCTTTGTTCCTTACCAACTGTATTTGGAGAAGTTGCTTTCAGAGAATGTTTGGTACCATTTTTCATTCATGACTATTAGGCAAAGGCTGCACAGTGGCTGACTGGGTAGCATGTTGGCCTCACAGTCAGGAAGTTCTGGGTTGGAATCTCCGTTGGGCATCTCTGTGTGGAGTTTGCATGTTCTCCCCGTGCGTGTGTGGGTTTTCTCCGGGTGCTCCGGTTTCCTCCCACATTCCAAAAACATGCATGTTAGCTTCATTGGCCACTCTAAATTGTCCATTAGAGTGTGAATGTTTGTTTGTCTATATGTGCCCTGCGCTTGACTGGCGACCAGTCCAAGGTGTTCTCCGCCTCCCGCCCAAAGTCAGCTGGGATAGGCTCCAGCATACCCGCGACCCTAGTCCACTTTCTTGGCTGCTAAGCACCCCACGCATGAATGTTTTCAAGATGCTTTACTGTTGGCATGACAAATAACTGATGGTAGTGCTCACTTTTGCTTTTCGGGACAAGCGAGGATTCCCCAAAACATCAGAAAGAGGATTCATCACATAAAATAGTTTCACCCAAGTCTTCAGGAGTCCAATACCTGTATCTTTGGCAGAATATCAGTCTGTCGCTTGGAATCTTGGAGTCTTGGAATGAAGTGGCTTCCTTCCATCAGGTCATCTTCTAAAAGTCTTGCCTCACTGTGCGTGCAGACGCACTCAAACCTGTCTGCTACCATTCCTGAGCAAGTGTTGCACTGGTGGGGCTATAATCCCTCAGATGAATTCACTTTCAGAGACAGTCCAGACACTTGCTAGACTTTCTTGGGAGCCCTTTAGCCTTCTTTACAACAGAGGAAAAACAAAGAGCACCCTTTGTGGCAGGTTGCAAATCTGCATTTACCATTGCACAGAGTGGCTACTTCTCCGCATCCCATCAGGTATAAAGGTGCCAAATTACAGTGTGTCATGAAAATGTACATCTAGGATACAACCGTGAAAGAATGTTGACAAATTGCCATCGTCACAACTAGATGTTTTGCATTGTTTTGTACTGAAAGAACAGAGAATTGGGTGTTTTTTTCCCAGGGACTTATATAAGCCTTTTTGGTTTCTACCACTCCCTTGCACATTTAAATCGTGTCTGTTCTTTCTGCATTGTATGCATTTGTGTGTTTTAACTGTACTCTACTGTAATTAATTTTACTTTTAACTTAGTGCTAAATTAATAAATAAAATAATCTAAATAAATGGCCACCATCCTTTTTTGAAACTTCCAGTCGGTTACCCTCATTGTTGTTGTTAACCAAAGATTCACTAACATGATGTCTCAAATGCAGTAGAAATGTTTTTTGGGGAGTGAATTCACGTTCATGACAAAGAAGCAATTAATTGGCATTCGTCCTCTCACTCTTCATTCCATTCTGGAGCAGATTTTGTGAAAATTAATATTTAAGCGCCATAGAAGATTTATAGACGGATAATATTTGTGTCATTCTCAAAACCTTTGACCATGACTTGACTTGAGTAGTCTTTTCGAGACGCCAAAACATGCATCATAAATCATAAATCATAAATCATGGCTGCTTTAAAAAAAAGTCTGATTTCTCAAGGTCTGTCCTCTTGGTCCTTGCCAAGCTAGAATCAGTGGGGGTCCTCCTTTGATCTCCCCCTCCTGACTTGCTTCTTGATAGTTCATCCTGTCCTGGGTCTATCGTGTCCCCCTCATAAAAAGCTCTTAATATCCTAATGTCATGGTTTACTTTATGGTGTGATACTTAACCTGACCGTTTGGCCGCATTATTATTAATGTAAGCATTGTACCCTATACATCCGATATTGTCATTTTTGTCACGGTATTATATGTTAGTTTATGTTGTGTCATGTCCTTATGTTAGGTTGCAAATAAGTCAGTAATTATTCTTTCATATCCTGCACAAGTTGAGATCGCTCAAACTTTCCTATTTCAAGGTTTGATATTCTATAGAATATGCTGTACATAGAATCTAAATGATTCTTTAGGTCAAAGGTAAGATCAGCAATAACTTTAGCAAGGCCGACTACCGCAAACTGATAGTTGCCATGGTAATGTCTAGCTGCGCCAAGCCAGAACCCGGCATCCCCCAAGTGGCGAGCGTGACGGCGTCATATGTTCCCTTTGCTTTTAATTTCCCTGGGGGCGGTTCCCTGGCATTCATAAGCGCACACGGGGTTCTAGCTGGCCATTGGACAACGGCGTGTACCTAAA
The DNA here is from genome assembly GCA_024372805.1 of Oostethus manadensis. Lineage (NCBI taxonomy): Eukaryota > Metazoa > Chordata > Actinopteri > Syngnathiformes > Syngnathidae > Oostethus > Oostethus manadensis. The sequence continues at coordinate 1,502,490 of QODF01000109.1, read as the reverse complement.
GTTTCTCCATCTTCTGAAACATCAGCACAGCCAGATTTTCTCCTCATTGGGGTTGGTTCCAGATGCCACCAGCCTCTTCCATGAAGACCATTTTATTGGCTGGAGTTGAGCAGATGAAAGTCTAATCTTCTGACTTCTGTCTGATGTGTCATCACTCTGTTCTCTCGCCATTCTGAAAATAACAACCAAGCTGCGCATTCCTACATCAATCCCAGCTTTGTAAAGTGGAATGAGTTTGACAATTAAAATCCAAGATGAACTAATGCCTGTCCTGTTACCAGGAATCCAGGTCTACACAAAATCATCTAAAAACATTCGAAGGCAGTTAATTCATGCATTGGCAATATAAGACAAGGATGAGAGGTACTGTTGTGATCACTGGTCTTAACTTTGATTATGCAAAAACTGCACAAGCAATGTCAGCTATGGTGAAAATACTGATAAAAATGCTGATCATGCCCTCTATCAGCGTTTTTACTCTTTTTTTCTGAGTACAATTCCATCTCAGCCCAGAATGCAAATGGTAGGCAACCGTATAAGATGTGAAGGTAAAGAAATATATAAATATTAGGGCTGTCAATCAATTAAAATATTTGATCTTGATTAATCACATTTTGACCATAGTTGGCTCATAATCACATTTAATCACAGCTACTTGTAGTTGCCATGTTTTCACACACTATTTGTGAATGTTTCATATTGTTTATCTCATATTCTCCTGATATTTTTTTTTAATTTGTATTTTGTTATACTTATAAAAATAAAAAATATATCTGTCGCTATAATATAATTGCATTTGCATTTCATTTGTGTTTGTTTTGTCTTTTTCTTCTACAATTGTAACCAATTGTTTAATATCCCTTCCATAAAGTCTAAGTCTAAAATAATTTTTTATATATATAAAGTAGGGATGTTGTAAATTGATTGATATGCAACTACAAGCATTTATGTAAAATGATATCAATATTGGAAATTTGGGTTATTCTTTTATTCAAAAATAACATGCAGTTGGAAACATTTTGGCTTGTTGTACTTACATTTTCGCTCTATTTTTTCCTTCTACGTATGTAGACAGTACACAGTACCATTATTAATGAAGCAAGACACCCACTTAACCCTTGATCTTCCATCTATATACATCGTCCCCGCTACGGCGAACTTTCATTTCCGCAACCTAACTCGGAGCGTTATTAACTAACTTCCACGTGTATTTGCAAGTGCTTGTAAAGTTGGCAATGAGCCAAATGGAGTACATTAAAGGGCTTAGCGATTAAGGGTGTAGACAAGTCCAAACATCTACAGTTTGTGTTTTAGTCTGAACTTTGCAAGCTTTGCAATGTACGTGAAGAGGTGCGGTTCCAATTCTGCCTGGGATAGTGCCACCTTCATATTACGTCTATTATCATTCATAGTTCAAAGCCTTTTGACTGCCCTGTTCTTAGGAGACATCTTTTTTTCTAAACGAGAAATATGTCATGTTCTAATCTTGCAAGAACTGGAGACACCCCTAGGAACAGGAATGTAAAGAGGACTATGCGGGTCTTATTATATGTCTACATGGCTCTAATAATGTTAAAACTGTGTTTAAGTATCAACGGGTTTCTATGCCATACCTACGAGGATTTTATTGGAGGAAATTTTTTATCACAGTTGGGTCCGGAAGCAATTAAACGCAATAAACGAGGGATTACTATACTTTACTTGAGTGTTTTGTTGTGTCGTACAGGAATCACATCTGATTAATCTTAACATCATCTTTCACGAACCAGGAAGTAGCTTTCGCTCTTATATTGCGATCATTTTTGTCAGATAAGTCAGCTTGTAGATTGAATCAACTCCCCAGAATGAAACATGGTACGGTCCTTTGTCATACTTGGACCTTAGCCTGCTGACAAACATTTGGACCAACAAACAAACCCCAAATATGTCACTTGACGATTTTTCAACACAGAATGCGACGAATGTCATTTTTTTCCAAACCAAATAGCACCATTCTCCCATCACAGAGTCAAAATGCTGTAGGTTTTTTTGCTATGTGAGTCAAAATGTAACTGCCTCCAAAAAATGAAAAACGTTATCCTTCATGAACCAAGAAGCAGCCTGCTATCAAATAGAGAAGCCAACACAACACAATCAATACATAACACTCACACAGTTTATTTGACTTTCGCTAACTAAGTTTAGGTTGCTTGCACCCGCTTTTGGCACTGTCCTCCTGTGGATATAGAAAAGCTGCACTGTTCATAGTTTGACCATTACCCAATGTTTTCTTGCGCTGAACCTTAAAAACCGAAAAGGCACATTCAAAGCGCTAAATACATTTGCTTTCACACTCCATTAAGTGCTATCTTCCCTTCCTGGGAGGACCTTCTGTAAGTGTCTGGCCGTCACTTATGGTTCTAAACCCTGGCTGGCTCAGGAGAGGGTTCCCCACAAACTTCTGAGTGGTTTAGGCTTGATGCCCAAATCCTCCTTGTGAGTACCTCCATTGAGGATGGCTCAGTCCCCAGTCCTCCATGGACTGGGGACCTAACGGTGCAAGACTGTGGACAACAACGCCCTTTTAGTTGGTGTGGGAGTTGATGAGGAGCAAAAAAAACAGGATCATTGATTATGCAAGATTAGATTTTTACCCGTTAGCTGAACCTCGGTTACAGGAGCTACAAAGGGTTTTCGTCCCGGTCGCGGAACACTGGACCAGCTCTACACCCTTGCGAAGGTACTTGAGGGTATGTGGGAGTTTGCCCAAACGGTCAACATGTGCTTTGTAGACTTGGAAAAGGCATTCGACTGTGTCCCTCTCGTCTCTGCTATTTGCAGATGATGTGGTCCTTATGGCCTCATCAGGCTGTGACCTTCAGCGTTTACTGGAGCGGTTTGCAGCTGAGTGTGAAGCTTCTGGGATGAGACTCAGCACCTCCAAATCCGAGGCCATGGTTCTCAGTCAAAAACGGGTGGACCTCCGGGTTGGGAGAGAGGTCTTGCCTCAGGTGGGGGAGTTCAAGTATCTCGGGTTCTTGTTCACGAGTGAGGGACGGTTGGAGCGTGAGATCGACAGACGGATCGGTGCAGTACCGGACCGTCATGGTGAAGAGAGAGCTGAGCCGGAAGGCAAACTCTCTGTTTACCGATCGATCTACGTTCCCACCCTCACCTATGGTCATGAGTTATGGGTCATGACCGAAAGAATGAGATCGCGAATTCAAGCGGCGGAAATGAGTTTCCTCTGTAGGGTGGCTGGACTCACCCTAAGAGATAGGATGAGGAGCTCGGCCATCCGGGAGGAGCTCAGAGTAGAGCCGCTGCTCCTTCACATCGAGAGGAGCCAGTTGAGGTGGCTCGGGCATCTAGTCCGGATGCTTTCCGGGCGCCTCCCTGGTGAGGTGTTTCAGGCATGCCCAGTCGGGAGAAGGCTCCGGGGAAGACCTAGGACACGCTGGAGGGACTATGTCTCACAGCTGGCCTGGGAACGCCTTGGTGTCCTTCCCATGGAGCTGGAAGAGGTCGCCGGAGACCGGGAAGTCTGGACTTCCCTACTGAAACTGCTGCACCCGCGACCCGGACCCGGATAAGCGGAGGAAAATGGAATGGAATGGGATTTTTAACAGTAATGTATGTCCCTTGAGTTTGTTTAATGAGCACCAAACGTGAGAAAAGTCAATCCACCGCCTCCTTGTTCACACTTGCAACAAGAGTGACGTTTGGTAAAGAAAAACAACTCCTTCTCATGGACCTGACCCGCCCCGTGTACACACTTTGCGATGTTTTGAAAAAAAATCAGGCTTTGCGATGCATCTTAAAGTAAGCCAGTGTTGTGCAGACAGCAACAAACCTGATCAATTGTTTTTCCTGCAATGAATAGGTGAGCCTGGCATGATGCTGCTGTAAAAAACAGTTGACTTCATTTGTGGTGGGGATTTGTGTGATAGATTTGAGACTTTCCCTTAAATTTTGTCCAAATTCCATACAGTATTGGACCACCACAGCGGTATCGGAGCACAGGGGTCCCAACTGCCTTTACTTCAAGCTTCCAGCAAAATTTCATATCTAGATTGAACTGAACACATGTGACACAAGTTGAGGTTTCCTGTGACGCCTGTCCCAATGGTGGTTCCAACGCGGGACGCTTTGCATGACCTTGGAGGCTCATTTAACAAAACTGTGTGCAATGACATACAACATGCTTTGCTACTAATAGTAAAATAAAGCGCTGCCAACTATCAGTCACTTGGGAAGTATGTTTGATGACTTTTGTTTTTCTTCAGTGAATAGGCCAACCCAGCAGGATGCTGCTGGTAAAATATTATTTTGGCATTGTAGCATCACATGCAGTAACTATGGTAAAGAAAGGTAAAGCAGGATGAAAAAAAGAAGTTGGCTAAAACAAGATAAAAACACGGATGTTGTGACTTTACACCCCTCCCCCCCCTTTTTTTTTGTTCTAACTAAAATTCAAATTGGTCACAAAAAGGCATTCAGCGGGAATTGGTCTGGCTGAGGTGAAGAAGGTTGCCGGCAAGGAAGAAAGAACACGTTTAACACAGGCAGACAAGTTTTGGCCAGGAAAAAAAAAGGACAATGTTATAATAATGTCGGCATAGATTTACTTGAGGTACGCCCCTGTTGGGACCATGCATGTGCTGTTTATGTTTATTACAGTGAATTAATCAAATAATAACAACCATCTCCAACTATAATAATACTGCCCTTCATAAATTATAATGTCATGTTTATCTATCCATCCATTTTTTACACCGCTTATCCTCATTAGGGTTGCGGGTATGCTGGAGCCTATCCCAGCTGGCTTACATTATATTAATAATGATTCATTGAATATTTTGACTATAGCCAAAAATATCTGAATATAACATATGGTTACTTCAAACATTAACAGCTAAAAAATAAATAAATAAATACAAACGTTAGCCAATTATTAATATACAGTAGTGTGAAAAACGATTTGCCCCCTTCCTGACTTTTTATTCTTTTGCATGTTTGTTTTGTTTTTCTTCAGCCATTCAGAGGTGGATTTGCTGGTGTGTTTTGGGTCATTGTCCTGCTGCAGCACCCAAGATGGTTTTGGCTTGAGTTGACGCTTGAGATGGCCGCACATCACACAGGGCCATGTAGATTTCGATTTTTTTTCCTCCCTTAATAACGTAAACCTTAATTTAAAAACTGCATTTTGTGTTCAATTATGTTATCTTTGACTAATAGGTAACTATTTTTTATGAGCAGAAACATTTAAGTGTGACAAACATGCAAAAGAATATAAAGTCAGGAAGGGGGCAAATAGTTTTTCACACCACTGTATATTAACATAAAAGTAATACTATCTTTTGACTTATAATTGACCATCATCACCCACAAAACATTATTAATTTTTTTTTTTGGGAAAACGCAATGTAGCAATAGCGCGATATGTGATATAAAAAAGGAATCGAACTTCTCAGGAAGTCGTGGTCGTGTCTGAAAGCAATTAACAGCGAGGGAGGGCGGTGCTTGCGTAATACATTCTCCCTACAAGATGCCCCTCCCCGTTGTATACAAAAGTGTTGGGGCAGCGTCCACTCCTCAGGGAAGACTTTCCACAAGAATTTGGAGTTTTTTTGGTAAATTTGTGCACTCACAGACCACTCATGTTGAACTTGTTTTATTGTAATTCTTCTACGCCAAATTCCTCCAAATATGCCTTTACTGACCTTGCTTAGTGCACTAGAAAGAGAAAAAGGGCTTCCTCAAAGAGCTCTCAGACAGCCCGAAGCATGCAATTGTCCAAAATCTCTTGCCAGGAGGATGAGTTACAAATTAAGAGCTGTGTTGATGACCTCATCGACCGAGTGTGATTGTGTCTTTATAAAAGGCCTAAAGCACATGCAGCTGCTTTGTAAGAAACAGGGGATTCCCTCTCTTGATCCCATTTTTGGCATGTTTGGGAGCCTTGCAAGCACTAATTATGGTAGAGTAAAGTGTTGTTTTGATTAAACTATCAAGCTAATTTGCTCAAAAACTCCTCCAGTAGCAGAGCGCGTCCTCGTTGGCCAATTACAAAGCCGGATGAAGAATTTTGTTTAGTGTGTGTATGAGCTGATTGATTTGCACAAATGTGTATTTGTGTGTCTTGGGGGGGATCATGCAAATTGCAAATCCCCTGTGCTGTGCAACCAGTTTGGCATTGGGGGCATCCTCCATCTTTTCATCTGCTCTCGCTGATGTCAACTGACACTTCCAGAGTCATAAATCTGACGCCTTCCAACAGCCTCGCCTCGACTGTGGCCTGCCCGCTGCTGAGTTTTTCTTTTTACTGTGGTGCAGCAGTGTGCATCAATTTATAACAAGAGTGGTGCTCAGTGGAGCACAGTCCTCTGACGAGGCCCAGAATGCCTAATTTGGACTGATCTCTACAACACACACTTCCTGCACATCTAACTTCTCACTCATATATTACATTGAAAAATATGTACCAAAAAAAGTGACGTCTTGCAATCTTAACAAAATTGAAAACGGAAAAAAACAGTTTTTCCTAGGCTGGTGTCTTGCTGTTCACTCAAAACTGTCATGCTTCGCAGGACAGGAGGTGATACTTCCTGTCTGGCACTTATTTTGGAAGACTATACTTCCTGCGTGTGGTGAGCTGCAGCTGCTTTGCCCCAGGGATGTGGGGCACAGCTGTGGGCAATCCCAATTACTTGGCTTTATAAGCCCAGCTCTGTCACAGAGGAAGCGCTGGTTCATTTTTTTTTTGCTCAATCTTCCTGGCCCAGGAGGTCACCAAGATCCTCCTCGCTTCCTCGGACTTCAGCCAACCTTGCATTGTGTGTTATTCTTTAGTTTAAGTACTTTCTGGTCCTGGTTTTGTTCTTTGGCTTGTGAGATATTTTTTCTTGACCACGCCTGTATCCTCTGTTTTGCTCATCTTGGCTACACGCTAGTTCTTCAGCAGCGCTCTTAGTTCTGAAAACACCTGCAAAACACGTAAACAAAACACCTGCAAAGGCCTTTAAATGGTCTCTCAGTCTAGTCTTGTATGCTGCACAATCAGGGGAAAACTGACTTGACAGTTGCCCAAAAACAATCATTGACACCTTGCACAAGGAGGGCAAGACAAAAAAAGGTCATTGTTAAAGAAGCTGGCTGTTCAAGCATATCAACAGAAAGTTGCAGGGGAGGAAAAGATATGGAACAAAAAAAAAAGTGTACAATCATTATGGATACCCGCACCCTGGAGAGGACTGTGAACCAAAACCAATTAACAAAGGTGGGGAGCTTCACAAAGAGTGATCTGCAGTCTGCAACTTAAGCCAGTGCTCCTAGAGTCAGCACACACAGACGTATGCAAGACATGGGCTGAGCTGCCCTATTCCTGGTGTCAAGCCACTCTTGAAAAAAGAACTGGACTGCTGTTAAGTGGTCCATAGTTATGTTCTAGGAAGAAAGGACATTTTGCATTTCCTTTGGAAATCAAAGGCCCAGAATCTGGGGGAACAGAGGAGAGGCAAAGAATCCAAGTTGCTTGGGATCAGCTGCTGGTGTTGGTCCACTGCGTTTACTAAGGTCCAAGGTCATTGCCGCCGATTACCAAGAAGTGTATAAACTGTATGTAAAGCGGTGGCTGCCGGTCAGTCAAAGAGGGGAAGCTCATTTTTTTCTTCTACTTTGTTAAGTTCAGAACAACGGAAATAAAAACTTGAAAAATGCTCCAGTGAAGGTTTATACAAGCTGGCTGATTTGCTTATTTTTACTGTTAATCAAGAAGGTATTCCACCTCAGACAGATCATCCAATCGTCAGGCAGAAGCTGAGCATTCGGGCCATAGACGGTGAGCATTTAATGGGCAGAACAAAGCCAAGCATTTATCCATTGACCATCCAGTTTTGCGCAATGGAACAACGATTAGTTTTGACAATGATTCAATTTGTATCACGATTTGTAGGTGCCAATTGAATTCAAGGACGATATTGGTTCATTTAGAATGATACAATCTGATATAATTCAGTAACTTTTTTTTCCAAAAATTCAAGCAGTCTGACGGTGAAATAAATAGCTGGATACTGGACCGTGCAGGTGAAGCTTCCTAAATTCCCTTTGCTTTTTGTAAGAGTATCAGGTATAAATTAGTTATGAACATAAACAAAAAGGTACACAACAATTCAATTTGGATTAAGTGCAACCATCACTTTAGGTTGAATTAACATTGAATGAACAGGTTGAATGATGAATTCCATCTGACAAAACATGACTAAATTTAATTTGATACCTCATTCAAGTCTTTTACCAAATTATTCAAGAAGTTATTTCGCACCACCAGATTAGAATGAAATGTCATGTGCAGGTAGATATTAAAGTGAATGAATATCCGACATACATACATTTGCACAGATGCTATTAAAGCTACAGGAGGGGTTTGATCATCACGCTTATCATTGCAAGAAAAAATGGAACATACGCCAGAACAACAGTGGCTTCCAATTGACCAGCCCCCCATTCAACCAGAACACCAACATGCACAAACTTAACACTCAGTATGTACTTTTTTGTCTTGTCCTGTTGCTCCCATCAATGAGTTTGAAAGGCTTCAAGTTGGACTAAATTTTGGGTGTGGTGCAACACTACAGCTAACAAGCATGTATACACCCCATATCCTATGAAAACTTGCATATTTTAGGACGTCCACACGGACTTCTCTGACCGTGCGCACACTTAGCATCTCATGATGCGCCCCAGTCAACTGGCATGACTAATGGAATTACGACAAATCAAACTGTTACAAGGGTAACGTTTAACGTATATATCATTAGAAAAGCTAAAACACAACATCCGTATAAAACCTGCCGTGCTTAAATCCAATGCTTTATTTACTAGTATCCTTTCAATCGATTGATTACCTTCCAAACGATGTTAGATCAATATATTTCGCCTGCAATGGCAATTTGGCGAACACAGATCGATGTAGTTGGATTGTAGGAATATAAATTGATACATCCATCTAGTGAATGAATCGTTACACCCCTAATTAATAAATATACAGTGGTGTGAAAAACAATTTGCCCCTGTCCTGACTTTTTATTCTTTTGCATGTTTGTCACACTAAATGTTTCTGATCATCAGACACATTTTAATATTAGTCAAAGATAACACAAGTAAACACAAAATGCAGTTTTGAAATAAATGTTTTTATTATTTAGGGAGAAAAAAATCCAAACCCACATAGCCCTGTGTGAAAAAGTAATTGCCCCTGCACCTAATAACTGCTTGGGC
>QODF01000109.1:1472425-1492861 GCA_024372805.1 Oostethus manadensis | reverse complement strand
TTCCATCTATCACAGCAAGCCTTCCAGGTCCTGAAGCAGCAAAACAACCCCAGACCTTCACACTACCACCACCATATTTTACTGTTGCTATGATGTTCTTTTTATGAAATGCTGTGTTACTTTTACGCCAGATGTAACGGGACACGCACCTTCCAAAAAGTTCAACGTTTGTCTCGTCAGTCCACAAGATATTTTCCCAAAAGTCTTGGCAGTCATCATTTTGTGTTCAATTCTGTTATCTTTGACTAATAGTTTGCTCTTTTTTTTGAGCAGAAACATTTAAGTGTGACGCAAAGTACTGTATGTGTCATCTTACAAAGAGGGCTGAAATCATCACACAGCAAGTACCAATACGAGTTTAGAATAAAAAACTATTTTAAAAGGTTTCCCATCATTGTCTGTGTTGACTAGAGAGAACCTGCTAGACAGACCCTCTGGTGGACAGTGAATCCTCTTCCTGTGACAAAAACCCACATGCACATGGCTATATAATGAAGTTGGAAAAATGTACAGTATAATGACTTCTTTTTCATTTAATGTGTGATTAATTAATTATTTTATTGTTATTAGAGGCAAAGGTCTTCTGGAGCAGCAGCAATTTCCAGTTCCCCTCCAATAATTTGCATCCAATGTGAGTTTTTCTTTGGCTAAAAAGGAATGGATCGAAAGCATGCGTCTATGAGAAAATCAAACGTATTGTCCAAGAATCCAGGAGAATAATGCTTAAATGATGCAGGGAGCAAATCCAGCATGCTTTTAGTCATGAGCGGCGTAGTAATGCGATGTGACGTCTGAACTTCAGATGCACTTGTGAGTTGCATTGCACGCCAATGAAGACGTCTCAGCACGCAAAGACCCTCTGACGAGCAGCCAGAGGAATGTGATGTGGCGGGAACGCCCGAATTGGACCTTTAGTCTCGATTATTAAATCAAATGTGACCGAGCACAGAAGGGGGGGGGGGGGGGGGGGGGGGGCTAGCAGTCAATATGGCGGTGCGTATGCAAATAGATGAATAACAATGAGAGCGGCTGGCATCTTGTCCAAGAAGACCAGGTAGGAATGCATAGTCTTAGATGACCACAGTGTATCCCCCAGGGAAATTTTTGGTTTTGTTTTGCATCAAATGCACATGACACTCACGCTGCACATCTGCTGGGGGTGTCAAGAGACAAGACAATGCACAAGATTGGATCTACGCGAATGAGACAAGATGATATTTTAACATTAGTTTTATGAAAAGTACAATGGCAAAATATAAAAATTACATAACTGGTTTCCCCTAGGATTTTTTGAAGCTGTGGTGGTGGGCTGTCGCAGAGTCATGTCATTGCTACGTCGCTGTGGCAGGATAATTTTTTGTAATATTTACCTCTGCTGTTGGTAATAATGTCAACATTAATTAACTTGAACTACTTTTCTCTCTGCCTTTTGTTCCGCTCCTTACCTGTCAAGTGCCAACAGGACAGACAGGTGATTCCGGTGCATGTTTTTCAAAATAAGGTGTAGTAAAAAAAGTTCTTATAAAATTTGATGTTGATATTTGATAATTTTTTTCCAATTAATTGTGGTCAATGTGTAAACAATATCTCTCTAGGAAAGGGGTGCTCACACTCTTACCGCCCGTGGGCTACTTTTAATATGACCATGTCCCAAAAATCTACCTCCTACTTACCTAAAAATAAATATGAGTGTTCATGTACATCCATCCATCCATTTTCTTCCGCTTATTCGCCCAGACTTCCCTCTCCCCGGCCACTTCGTCTAGCTCTTCCCAGCGGATGCTCCCAGGCCAGCCAAGAGACATAGTCTCTCCAACCTGTCCTGGGTCTTCCCTGAGGCCTCCTACCGGTTGGACGTGCCCTGAACACCTCCCCAGGAAGGCGTTCGGGAGGCATCCAGATGCCCGAGCCACTTCATCTAGCTCCTCTGAGCCACCTCTCGATGCGGAGGAGCAGCGGTTCTACTCCGAGTCTCTCCCTGATGACAGTGCTTCTCACCCTATCTCTAAGGGAGAAAACTAATTTCGCCGCTTGTAGCCGCGATCCTGTCCTTTCGGTCACTACCCAAAGCTCATGACCATAGATGAGAGTAGGAACGTAGATCGACCGGTAAATTGAGAGCTTTGCCTTTTGGCTCAGCTCCCTTTTCACCATGACAGACCGGTGCAGAGTCCGCATCACTGCAGACGCCTGTCCATCTCGCGTTCCATCCCTTGAACAAGACCCGAGGTACTTAAACTCCTCCACTTGAGGCAGGACCTGATCCACAACCCGGAGATGGCACTCCACCCTTCCCCGGGCGAGAACCATGGACTCGGACTTGGAGGTGCTAATTCTCATTTCAGCCGCTTCACACTCAGCTGCGAACCGATCCAGTGAGAGTTGATGGTCACGGCTCGATGAAGCCAACAGGACCACATCATCTGCAAAAGGCAGAGATCGAATCCTGCGGCCACCAAACTGAAATCCCTCAACGCCCTGGCTGCGCCTAGAAATTCTGTCCATGAAAGTAGTGAACAGAATCGGTGACAAAGTGCAGCCCAGGCGGAGTCCAACCCTCACTGGAAACGGGTCCGACTTATTGCCGGCAATGCGAACCAAACTCTGATACCGGTCATACATGGAACGAACCGCCTGGATTAGGTGGTCTGATACCCCATATTCCCGGAGCACTCCCCACAGTTTTGAACATGAACATATGACATCAAAGTGACAGGTAATTGCTGATGCTGCATTCATGAATTCATTAGCCTCACACTAGATATATGTTCATTCCACGACAGGAGATATGTGATGTCACACATGTCAGTATCAGTATCGGTTGATGTCAGAATCGGAACTTGAGAGTTGGACAAAATCGGCATCTTGGCAAAAAAGCCAATATCGGTCATCCCTAGTAAGGTGGAGGCTAGTTTCATTTCTACAATATTACCTTGCATTGCTCCTCATGAGGCTACACGCTTTTGCCCTGTGTGAGTATGCTAGCAGCCCCGCCACCACCCACCGACACAAAAACTGTATGACTGGCAAAAGGGCTCACACTGTTGATGCCATTGTTCTACGAAACAAACGTGGCAAGGGGCTGAAAACAACGGCCATACCGAACCTTCTTCCTGTCTGTTTGGAGGCGAAAGACGAGGAAAACAGACACGCATGCAAATGGAAATATATTGAGGCTGACAAAATGATTGAGTGCATTTTCTTTTATTGTGTAATTAAATAATGAATCATCATGCCAGGCCTAGTGGCCACAAGAGCTTTTTCCTGGAGAAATCTTGTCATGTTTTAATCTTGTGACTCCCTATTTAACATTGATTACTAAGTATAGGTTTTTGTGCATATTTTGCTGCACTCCATGTTTGCCCCGCCTCTCCTGCCCTTGCCTTCTCCTTCTTGTGCTGTTTCCTTTTTCATGGGCCCTTGTTCCCACTGGAGGCGAGACAACTGGGTGCCCACTGCTGCTGATGGACAGTCTGGTTAATTAAAACCTATTGTTTGCAGGTGGGAGATGCTGTTTTTTTCCTTCTGCTCTCCGTGGACACTCTGACTTGGCCTTCTACTTATTTAACAGTCGTTGTGCTCTGCCATTCCTTGTGTTTTTCATTATTGTCCCTTTTTTCGGTTAGTCAGTGCCTCTGAAATGGTGGCCCCACTATTTGGGGGGGCATGACAGGCAGAGAGCACTTTCAATATTAGTGCAGACCCCCCTACGTGACATGTATGCAATTTGACTCTTGAAAATGCTTGTATGGGGCCGCACGGTGGATGAGTGGGTGGCATGTTGGCCTCACAGTCAGAAGGTTCAGGGTTTGAATCTCCGTTGGGCATCTCTGTGTGGAGTTTGCATGTTCTCCCCGTGCGTGTGGGGGTTTTCTCCGGGCACTCCGGTTTCCTCCCACATTCCAAAAACATGCATGTTGGCTTCATTGGCCGCTCTAAATTGTGAATGTTTGTTTGTCTGCCCTGCGATTGACTGGCGACCAGTCCAGGGTGTACCCCCCCCCCAAAGTCAGCTGGGATAGGCTCTAGCATACCTGCGACCCTAATGAAGATAAGCGGTGTAGAAAATGCTTGTACGGTTTTTATGCAGACCTACACAGCACGATAACATATTTACCTGGAAACAAAGTACAGTAGAAACGCGCAATGCGTGCATATGATTTTGCTACCTTCTGTTTACCGACACAACCCCAAAATATACCTCATAAAAAGAAAGCACAAGCATGATTGTATTCTTAATTTTTTGTGAGCAGCAAAGATAAGATAAGGTAATAAGATTAAAGAATAAAGCGTGGAACTGGTGTGGGGTGTTTGTAAAGTGTACCATCAGGCAGAGTAAGATGATCCTCAGGATATTGTCTTGGGTGGCGTCTCCTGCACCAAAGCTGGCAATCTTCAAATAAACTTGTCTGTCTCTGTCTGGAAAGGTCTGAGGGAAATCACCAACTACAGACCCAAAGCCCCAACAACCTGGAGCTCAATGCTCAGAAGACAGTGGAGATGATCGTGGACTTCAGGAAAGTCAAAGCCCCCTGCCCCCCCTCGTCTTGACGGACTCCCCCATCACAACTGTGGACTCCTTCCGCTTCCTGGGCACTAACATCACCCACGACCTCAAGTGGGAGCAGACCATCAGCTCCCTCATCAAGAAGGCTCAGCAGAGGATGTACTTCCTGAGGCAGCTGAGGAAAGCCAAGCTGCCTGTCCAGACGATGGTGCAGATCTACACGGCCATTATTGAGTCCATCCTCACCTCCTCCATCACAGTGTGGTTCGCCGGGGCCACTGTCAGGGACAAACACAGACTGCAGCGCATCGTGCGCTCTGCCGAGAAAGTGATCGGCTGCAGCCTTCCATCTCTCCAGGATCTGTACGTCTCCAGAACTCGGGGGTGAGCAGGCCGGATACTTGCTGACCCTTCCCACCCTGGACATGGACTATTTGAGCCACTCCCCTCTGGCAGAAGGTTACGGTCCATTCGGACCAGAACCTCTCGCCACAAGAACAGTTTCTTTCCTGCTGCTGTTGAACTCATGAACACTTTATAACATTTGCACTATGCTCACTTTATAACCAGTATTTTTGGCACCTTATAATACCTGCACTAAAAACACCCTCATGCCTTTACTTATCAGTGATTTCAACTTTTTACTCAGGGTTCTATGTTTAGTTAGTTCTATGTTTATTTAATGCTCTATGTTTACTTAGAATTCTACGTTGCACTGAGTCGCCAAAGAAAGTTGCTAGTTTGTGAATTGTTCACTTACAATGGCAATAAAGTTTTTCTGATTCTGATTCTGAGCTCACGGGGGCAATAAACGTGCACGTCAAATCACACGCGTTATTGCAACGCCGTCACTCTGAAAAAGAAAAAGAGGAAAATTTGTCTCTGTGGATTTTTCCATCACTTGACCTGATTCCTCTCATTTTCCACCAAATAGTCACTCTGTGCATAACTTGGTCTTTGGTTTAATGAGGCTGAAATAAACGACTAGCATGTTTGTCTTCGCTTACTACCAGCGTCACCTAATGAGCGCACGGCCCGTTAACGAGCTCTCAGACAAGCGAGCGCTACAGAAGGTCAAAGGATCAAAGACGTGCCTGCGTGAGGTTTCATTGAGGACCAGGTTGTGAACTCCACACATGCGCGGGGAAGAGACGGATGCACAGGACGGGGGTACTTCCTAATTGTTGAAAACCAGGTCCATCAATTTGCTAGACTTAAGGTTAGGGGTCGGGTTGAAGATCATGTTGATGCAGGGTTGCCATGGTGACGGCAGTTCAGGGGCCCGACATGTGATATCCACTCCTTCGCGCAATTTGTGGTTCAAAGACTCCACCTTGAGGAGAAATGTGCGTACGTAACGATGCCTCAAGTTATGCCCTGTCCACGCCTCCACTTTACCTTGGTAGGTCAAAGCAAAGTAACTCAGGAACGTGGCGTCCATATTTAAAGAGCCGTGATTGCTTTGAAGAGGGTGGTGGAAAAACTGGAAAAAGCATCATATTTAGCAGACACAAAATAAAGATTGAGTGACAGCACGTCTGCTGTCTTCTGTGTGAACGATGGAGAGGGGCCAACAAGGCAAAAGGCACACATTTCCATTTTGCAGTGCGCAGGTTTCTCCATTATTCCTGATTGACACCACACACGTGTCAAATGTGGAGTAATGTGGTTATTGATCACATACTTGACGTATGCAACAAAAACACGTATTTGCGTCTTATTTTTAGACACATTGTCCAAAGAAAAGCGAGAAACACGCACTGAGGACTACTAGTAAACTGTAAACTTAATCCCTGTAGAATTATTTCACAACCTAATGTTTTAATAAACCACATAATATTAGCATCATTATAAAGTATTGAAAGGCTGCGTTGGATTTTCATGTGTCTTTTAGTCCGGATAGTGCGGATACTTGCTACTGATAAATGACAAATCATATCCATCGGCAATGTTTGCACCAAGCTGCTTGCGTGTGCATTTGCACACTGCTCTCGCATTCCCAGCACACAACAAATCCATGCACTCAAACTCGAACTGTACATGAAATCAACACAACAATTCATTCTGTCGCATTTTGCAATGCAATTGAATGAGTGACAAGGAACAACAGGTGGTAGCAACATGTAATATACATCATAGTCACAAACTGTCCAGCTCCTGATTCATTTAGCTTTAGGTGTCCGGGCATGTGAGCGAAAGCTTCTGCCTGTCATTTCATATATGCACTAACTCTCACTCTCTAAGGTATATATTCTGGCTGAAAATCCAATGTATCGGTGTCAGATACAATCGTGCAGCATGAATGACAGCCGCCAGCAGTGTGCCAAGAGGCTGAATGAATGTGTTTGCATGTTGTCCTTAAAAGGAAAGCGTGGTGACAGACGGCGTCCTTAGTATTCCTCTCAGCTCAGCTAGATGTGGATCTATAAGTTTCCATCATTAATTCCTGCTGAAATCCGGGCTGTTAGACACACTGAGAGGAAGCAGCTGAGGCAAGAAGAAGACCTGGGGCGTGTTTACCCAGTCAACTGGCCTCGCCTCGCCCTCCAGCTGACACTGAGGAGAGATCTTCCTCCTGTCTCCTTGTCTAAACAACACTCTGTTCGCCCCGCGGTGCCAAACCCCGAACAATGTGAAGCAGGGCAATGGCAGCTTGCAAACTAGGACAGACTGTGACTGCGGGCGGACGGCGGAGAGCGCCAAGCAGAAGGGAGTGCCAGGGCGGCAAACATGGACGCCGTGTGGCAGCAGTCCTGGCTGGTGTTCTGCTCGTCCCACAACAGGCGGCAGGGTGAGCCAGCCAAGTTTAAACTTCAATATCCATGAAAGTACATAGCGATGAAAATAGGTAGAAAGTGCACTAAAAAAACATTGACCCTTATATATATATAGATATAGATATTTTTATTAATACTGTATATAACCATGAAACCAGCACGGTATTTACAGGTATCCCCTGCAAAGTCCCTCTGTTAAAAAAAGGCATGTCCAGAAGAGGTTACAATTTGCCAAAGAGCACATCAACTGGCCTAAAGAGAAATGGAGGAACATTTTGTGGACTGATGAGAGTAAAATTGTTCTTTTTGGGTCCAAGGGCCGCAGACAGTTTGTGAGACGACCCCCAAACTCTGAATTGAAGCCACAGCACACAGTGAAGACAGTGAAGCATGGTGGCGCAAGCACTCACTGGACAAGCGCCAGTTTTTTATTCGTTCAGAATAATGTGACTACTTAAAATGCTGTTATATTAAATTTTATTTACAAATTCATGATGACGTTTATGTTCTCACAAAATGAACTTATAGGGGTTTTTATCAGCCCAAAGCGGAGCAGTGACATAAACAGCTCTGTGCTCTGGAAGCACTGCTTATATGGATTATAGTTGTACTGTGTATTTTGTTTGTTTGGTCTTTATATGTTTGTTTTTACATGGACCTTTATGTGTCTTATTCAATAAATAGATATGGATGCATCAATATATAGGTGTGTTTCTCCTACTATGGTGTTGGGTCCATTTATCCCATAGCAAGGATCATGGATCAGTTTGCATATGTCATCATACTTGAAGTGGTCATGTTGCCTTATGCTGAAGAGGACATGCCCTTGAAATGGCTGTTTCTACAAGACCATCACCCCAACACACTAGTAAACCAGCAACATCTTGGTTCCAAAACCAAGGATCCAAAGGATCCAAACAATGTTATGGAGTGGCCAGCCCAAACCCCCGACCTCAATTCACTTCAGAACTTGTGGGCTGACATCAAATGCTGTTTCAGGAGCAAAACCAAGAAATGTTGATGAATTGTGGAATGTTGCTGAAGAATCTTGGAGTGGAATAACACACAAGTTGGTAGAGTCCAGGCCACAAAGATGTGAAGCACTTATAGAAAACTGCTCATACAACTAAATATTAGTTCAGGGAGCAGGTTAGTGATGTTTATGTTTATAAACATACATACCATAATAACAAGTCAACAGCAGACTGCTATTTTTTGAACCCCCCCCCTTCCAACTAATTGGCCAACTGCACAGCCTTAAGAGCGTGCATATCATGACTGCCGGGTCTTGTTTGTTTTCTGAGAATCTACTGCACCTACTGGTAACTTGTTTGCTATGTAGCGAAAAAAAATACTACTACTAACTGTGATTAATATGGTTAGTCACATTGAAATGCTATTATTTTCAACACTACTTGTATATATTTATACATACACACTGTAAATCCTTCGTGACGAGAAGGAAAATTTGTGTGGGGTATTATTTTCCCGACGGACGGGACTACACCGGTGCGTTACTCACCGGAAATGATGGTAGTCTGTTTTCCACATCAACAATAAGTTCCATTCCGGATAAGAAAGAAGGTAACTAATGTTTGCCAAAAGGGTTCGAGGTGTTACCGAACCAAAGGTCACAAATGTCTTTCTAACGAGAGTCTTCAACTATAGCAAAATTCTTTTTGCATTATTTTCTGCATCTAAAACTGGAATTATTACAAATGGGTTTTTTTGGTCATATTTTTTGGCTGTCTGGAAATTTGGACTATTTGGATTTACATTTTCTAAGTTCATAAGTTTTAGTTTATCTTGGACTTATGGAACAAAGTAATAACAAAAACCGAGGTACCACTGTACGAAAAACCTATAGAGAAGTATTTCTGACTTGGAAAAACTGTTCTTGTTTCATACTGGCATGCGGTGTTTTTTGTCAAGGGGGTGATGGTGGGTCCGGCACCCAAACCACTGATTTAGAGAACAGTTCACAGCTCAGAAAAACAATGTGAAACCACACTTCTCCCCTTCATCGTCTTCTTCCTCACTGTCTGACTTCAGATAGCCCTCATCCCATTTCATCCTCTCCTGGGACGCCTGGGCGTTGAGGCAGAGCAAGTCTCAGTGTTCCACCTGAGGGGAGCAAGCCTTTGGATTTGATATCTAAGCCCATCCTGAAGTGTGATGTAATTGCGATTGTGTGCAAAGGTGTGGTGTCCTCTGTTGTCTTCTTCTGTCTGCTCCCTATCAACCTCACAAGGGGAGCAGGGATTAAAAGTCCAGGAGAGCCGAGAGAGTGCTAAGTACTACACTCCTTTCGAAAAACTCCACACTCTTATCTGGAGCTTTGAATCAGATGTGTAATGATTTATGTTCCCAGCAAGCAGGGTCTAGGCGCTGTGATGAAACCTTAGCAAGGAAACATTTTTTACTGCTACAGAGATGACAGGCAGCCAGCGACGTGATTGACGGCTCCGACATGAAGTCTCTAAACGACGTCGACCAGCGCCGCCAAACTCCGGATTTGAAGCAAAAACTTTCCGGCTTGCCTTTCCTTCAGCCGGAGGAACAAAGCCTTTGAGACGCTAAAGTGACACGTCCAACAATGACTTGACAAAGTAAAAGCACTCAAGCTCCAAAGTGAGTCACTGAGGAGGCAAGCAGGATTTCAACTGGCTTCACGTCTTCTATGGAGACATCATTCATTCAACAGGAGGTAATATTTATGTCCCAGTGATGCCTTTTCAAATCTCTTCACTAAATCTGATTTTAAAATCTCAGAGTGTAAAAAGCCTGGCAAACGCTTCACTGGGATTCACACCATGCTGAGCAGAGCTGGACCTCTGGCGCATACCAGTTCATTTTCCTACGCGAAAGCAAGATTCCTGTTGTTTTGAAACTGACACACGACGGCCTTGCTGGTTGTTCTGTGCTCAGGAATCTTAACAGATTACCCGTCACTTGTAAAGGCAGTACGTGCGCTGCCTTGCGACAAAACATTTCATAGCAGCGTATTTGCAGGTGGTTAACTTTGAAGTATGAATTCCAACTAAATTATCTCATAAGCTTTGCATGCGCAAAAACATTTCCATAGGTATCCATAGGTCAGGGCAATTATTTTTCTAACTAATATTTAAACTTTTTCCTCTCACTTTTTCTCTTGATATTATGTATTTATTTTCATAGCATTTTGACTTTATTACTGTAAAATAAGATCCTCAAGATCGCCAATGACCTCCTCATGCAGCGCATTCTGGCTTTCCTACCATCCTCATCCTCCTTTGACACAATCTCTCACTCCATCCTCCAACATAGACTTTCCTCCATTGGTGTCATCCCCCTTTACTTCAGGCGTGCCTCAAGGTTCTGTCCTAGGACACCTCCTTTTCATTAGCTAACTTATCCCTTTAAGCAATATATTTTCCATACATAAAGCTCCACTTCTTACTACACTAACTGCTTAACAAATCAAATCCTGGCTCACCTCAAATTCCTTTAAACTAAACTGTGAAAAAAATAAAACTCCTTCTGTTTGGTTGTAAATCTACACTATCCAGAGTTGACAGTTTCTATCTTAACATCGACAACGCCATATTCTTCCCCCTCCTCCTCAGGGTTAGTGTCTTGGTGTCATCTTTGATGCTTGCTGTCATTTTATTCCCATATCAATAGCATTACCCGGTCTGCATACTTCCATCTAGGTAACAGCAATCACCTACGCCCCGACCTCAATCCCCATTCCACTTCTATTCTTGTTCACAGCCTGATTACCTCCCGTATTGATTATTACAACTCTCTCCTCGTCAGGCCTCCCTCACAAATCCCTTCATAAGCTTCAAATGGTCCAGAATTCAGATGCCTGCATCACCACCAAAACCCCTTCTTTTCATCACATCGCCCCCATCCTGCAGCACCTTCATTTGCTCCCCGTCACCGGGTTTCCTCTACATTTACTGTAATTGACCGTGGATGGAATAGCACACATCGTGAAACAGTTCTCTTGGTTTTTGCGTGCATTCACGATCAATGGTTGCTCTCAATTCAGTTACTGTTGCAGGTCTCCTTGTGTAGACTTTGTCTTTTAGGTATTCCCATAAAAAGAAGTCTAGTGGTGGAAGGACTGGTGACCGAGTATCCCACAAAATCGCTCCGTCCACCTGTTCGGCAAGATCTAATCAAGGAAGGATCTAACATCGCAATGGTATATTGGGATGCCTTCCTTCATTGAGATCTTGCCAAACGGGTGGATTGGACGAAGGGTTTTTGTTGAATACCCTCCAAGTTCACCAGACCTCAAACCACTACACTTCTTCACCACACAATGTTGTACTTCTTTGAACTCCACCAAAACCCTGGAGGCCACCGCAAAAGAAGACCCAGGCACAAGTCAGACCTGCCCGGACTCCCGTACTTTGTGTTTGTTTCATTTAATGTTCACAGCACCATTTTGGGTGTAAATACTGGTGCTGTTAATGTTATCGTTGCTTGCCTGCTATTGTCAAATGAATGAAAGCAATAAATAGAATGAGATCGCAACCTTCCGATTGCCACGGCAGCAAGCTAATTTCAGTGTAAACCTATAGTCATGTAAGAAACAACAATAATAAAGGCTTATTACGACCGTACCCCCTGGGTCGCACTTTGGACACCCCCGTTTTAGAGCAGCAGCTTGCATTGGTGTGAAGCGAACGTCAAGAGCCCGTGAATAAGACGAGGAACATTCATTCCTCCTCTGCCATGACACTTTGGAGCGGTTGGCTTGCAATGCATCTCGTTAGCACGACCCGTTGGAGCGGCTTAAACCCCGTCCACGCTGCCGCTTGCTCCCATGCCTAAAAATAGCAACCAATCTGCAACCTCACCTAATGAGCCTCATCCACTTCAGACCTGTCAACAACCAGCTGCTGTGTATCGGTGCGTGTGTGCGTGTGCGTGCGTGTGCATGTGTGTGTACAATTATGGCTGAGCCAAGAATGTGTGTGACCTTTTGCTAATAATAGATCACATCTCCCTTTTTGAAGATATTTAATCTTTTGTTAATTTGCTGACCTGAGAGTGCTCGTGGGCGTGCTGCTGGTGGATGTGCTGCATATTGTATCACTCACATTCACACACCACCGCGGTGTTAAACCTAAACATTTTGTACATGCCAAGATAGGTGTCGATGGGTAGGAGGTAAGAGATCAAAAGTTAACAGGTGATAAACGGTTGCCTGCACATTTACGACATGTGCAACATTTTTGCTGTGTTTACTGCTTGTCAGTAAACACAGCTCATTCACTGTCTGTAATTATTTATGCATAAGTGATGAACTTTTTCCAGCAAGGGCCACATTGTGAAAAATGAAAGGTACAACTTTGATATTTATAAATATGCTAAGAAGTTACATTTATTTAGAGAAAAACTTGCATCAGCTTTGTCATATATAGAAAAATTTATTAGTATCAACTATGCCCTTTCTCCCCCCCCCATTTTTGCTGTTTTTATATTTTCCAAATGTAACTCTTGACAAATTTCTTTTCATACTATTTTGACTTCATTTCGATAATATCTAATTCCAATAATATACATTTTGGAAACCGGGAAGTTTGGACTTCCCTACTGAGACTGCTGCCCCCGCGACTCGGATAAGCAGAAGACTATGGAATGGAATATTCCGGGTTTATTATTGTAAAATTGTGACTTTTTCCCAATAGAATAGGACTTTTTTTCTCTTATTTTGCATTAATTATCATAAAATTACAGCTGTTTGTTTCCCATTTGTGCTTTTTTAAAAGTTTTTTTCATAAATATTTAAACCATATTTAATAAAAAAAACAATAGACTTTTTTTGCCTCGCCCGGACGCGTGTCACCAGGGTGCCCCTCTGGAGCCAGGCCAGGAGGTGGTGCACGTTGGCGAGCGTCTGGTGGCTGCACCCATGGGGCCTGGTCGGGCACTGCCCGAAAAGGTAGCGTGGGTGCCCCCATCCATGAGCTCACCACTCGTAGGAGGGGCCAAAATGTTCGAGTGCTAAGTGAGCTGGGTGGCGGCCGGAAGCGGAGTCCTTGGCGGTCTAATTTACGATCTACAGAAGCTAGTTGTCAGTACGTGGAATTGCACCTCTCTGGCGGGAAAGGAGCCTGAGCTGGTGGGTGAGATAAAGAATGTCCGGCTAGATCGTCGATAGTCAGACTCACCTCAACGCACAGCAAGGGCTCTGGAAGTCACTGAAGCAAAAACCCGGACATGGGAGGAGTTTGGAGAGGCCACGGAAAACGACTTCCGGATGGCTTCAAAGATATTCCGGACGACCATCCGTCTTCTCAGGAAGGGGAAGCAGTGCACAGTCAACACTTTGTGTGCTGGGGACGGTGTGTTACTGACATTGACTTGAAATGTTGTGGACCGGTTGAGGGAATACTTTGAAGACCTCCTCCATCCCACCAACACGTCTTCCAACATTGAGGCAGTGCCTGGGGACTCTGAAGCAGGTTCTCCTGTCTCTGGGGTTAATGAGGTTACCGAGGTGGTCAACAAGCTCTTGGTGGCAAGGGCCCAGGGGTGGATGACATCCGCACAGAGTTGCTTAAGGCACTGGATGCCGTGGGCATGTCTTGGTTGACACGACTCTGCAGCATTGCGTGGACAAGACCGGGGTGGTGGTCACGCTTTTTAAAAAGGGGGACCGGAGGGAGTGTTCTAACTATCGTGGGATCACACTCCTCAGCCTTCCCGGTAAGGTCTATTCAGGGGTTCTGGAGAGGAGGTTTCGCCGGATAGTCCAATCTCGGAATCAGGAGGAGCAGTGTGGTTTTCGTTCTGGTCGTGGAACTGTAGACCAACTCTATACTCTCGGCAGGGTCCTTGAGGATGCTTGGGAGTTTGCACAACCAGTCGTCTTGTGTTTTGTGGACTTGTAAAAGGTATTCGACCGTGTTCCTCGAGGAATATGGTTAAATCCGTGAGTGTAAAAGTTTGGGAACCACTGATGTACATCATACATATTAAAAGGCCCCCAATTGCATCGCATTGTTACATGCTTTCAACGCGCTGTGACTGGCTACATTGTGACTTCTATTCCATCAGTTTTATCAATCATGTGACATTATCATTCATTAGTTGTGAGTACCTATAGGGCTTTAACTTGGATCGTGTATTTAGTGAACAGGATGATTCATTTCAACATAAGCAACTGTCAACATAACCAAAACCTGAACGTCACAGGAACGGTGCTGGTTCACTTCTTCTGGCTTCGTTGCCCAGGCTACCACATAAGGCATCCCAGTTTCCTCGGACTCCAGCCATCTACTCCTCGTATATTCCCTTGGCTTGCAGAAGTAGCTTTTTGGTCACTTGTTGTGCTTGTGAGTATTTTTGTGTGGCTCGTCTCTTTCCTCGGCCTAGTTGGCCATAGAACCTTTTTGCTACCTGCTGTTTTTTCAGCAGCACTCTTAGATCATGTTGTGTTTTTCCTGCTAGCCTTTTTGTAGTGGTGTTTGGTGTTTTTCCCTTTGTAAGTTACTATTATTTTTCCATTGGACTACCACTTTTTAGTGTTCAATTTTTTGCAAGAACCCTAGTCCGCTGAAGTCCTACACTTTTTTTGTATTAAAATATTTTTGTTCCTTCATGATGTCTCTGCATCCCGAGGGCCAACCTCTCAACAGCTACCAGTATTGTAACATATAAAGGTGTAAAATAGATATGTGACATGTGTAAAATCTTATATATCTTTGATATCACATATCTAATTGATACAGCATCAGCAATTAGCTACTTGACGTGGCTGCAAACAACATTGTACAACTCGAATAAGCAAACAACTCTTGCAATTGGGCATGTCAAAGCAGTGGTGGATTCACCAAGTTTTGGTGAATCCACCGTCTCCCATCTATCTGGTGCGATAAACTCCAATTTTCCAATTGATGGCTCTCACTCTGGGAATTGGAAGTATTGAAGTCTCAAGAACATGACCAACGCTTTGCAGTCATTGGAAATCGCAAGTTTAATATCCGAACGAGATACCGCAGACAATAACTCTAGTCAGGAGCGAGAAAGCACCCGTGACACAAGTGAGGCTAAGTGGCATAGAAAATGTATGGATGGAAGGACACAGCAAGCGTGTTACTACACACCCACGGATGTTCACACGCTTCAGACACTGTTTGATGAGGCCATCAATTGTCATCATAAATATGGTAGCTCATAAGCATGTACACAGCATTTCATTAAAGGGAAAAATCCGATACTGACCAATATTCGATTTTTATGCTGATATCAGGACATCCCTACTGATAACACATTATTTTGCAAGCCTGCAGGCAGTTTTTTGACATGGCTTTCCTCCATTATTACCTATTTTTGTTTAGTCTGTTTTCATATACGCCTTTGCCAAAGCGTTCCCACAACGGACACATATAATTGTCCAAAATGTCTTGCTCAGATGAAGAATTAACAATTGACTGGAACAACTGACTGGTCTAGTCCAACCTCTGATTGGCTCACTTATTGATTAAGAGCTGTGTCCCAATGCTTTTGTCCATATAGTGTAAGTTGTGGTTGGTAATGTCAAGAGTTCATCTAGAGCCTAGGTTCCCAAAATGGTGTACGCACACCCTGAAGTGCTACGCCAAATGTGATTGGGGGTACGCAAACAGAAATGAAAAACAATTAAAAACAAACACTCACAATTACGAGTGCACGTGAGTGCCTCGGAACGAAGCAGAATGGAAACAGCACGCTATGTTGTTCATTGCTGTGTGTTCATCATGTGAATAAATAAGTAAGTTTGATTATTGTTTTGTGCGGTGAGTTAGTGAGGTTACAGGGAGAAGAGATAAAGAAGGTGGAGGATTTTAAGTACTTAGGGTCAACGGTCCAGAGCAATGGAGAGGGTGGAAAGAGGTAAAGAAGCGTGTGCAGGCAGGCTGGAATGGGTGGAGAAAAGTGTCGGGTGTGATGTGTGATAGAAGAGTTTCAGCTAAAATGAAAGGAAAGATGTACAAAACTGTGGTGAGACCAGCCATGTTGTTTGGTTTAGAGACAGTGCCGCTGAGAAAAGACAGGAGGCAGAGCTGGAGGTAGCAGAGATGAAGATGCTGAGGTTCTGTTTGGGTGTGACCAGGATGGACAGGATCAGGGATGAGCCCATCAGAGGGACAGCACATGTTAGAGGTTTTGGAGATAAAGTCAGAGAGGCAAGATTGAGATGGTTGGGACATGTCCAGAGGAGAGATAGGGAATATATTGGTAGAAGGATGCTGAGTTTTGAATTGCCAGGCAGGGGGCCTAGAGGAAAAGCAAAGAGGAGGTTTGTGGATGTAGTGAAAGAGGACATGAAGGTAGTTGGCGCAAGAGAAGAGGATACAGAAGACAGAGTTAGATGGAAGCAATTGATTCGCTGTGGCGACGCCTGAAGGGATAAGCCCAAAGGAAAAGATAAAGATGATTGTTTTGTTCATTGAGAGCGTTTCATCTTTTTAGATTGCATTTATATTGGTGTTCCAATCCCTGCACGGCACAGCAGGAAAAAACCTGTCACTTTAAGTGGGGATTCCCTGATAATGACGCTACATTGCTGATTGTATGTATTTTTGCATTGTGGATACAATTATGATAATTGTAATACATTAATATGCAAACTTAAACCACAGCCAACATGAGTGGACATAAAAGTTAAGTCCAAAAATGGAAAGATTCCAACATCAGATTAGGTCCTAAAAGGCAGAATCTGGCAGAAATTGACATAATGTGAATGAAACTCTGTCATCGTGAGAAGGAACGTGTTTGAATGTAATAATTCTGCTCAATCGTGTGCGAGTTTATTTTCAATGGCCGATGACGACGTGCATGTCCTTAAAAATATCTCACATATGCAATTGGAATTGCACGGGTGACTACGTCTTCCTTAATGACAAGCACGGACTTTATACTTTGCTGAAGATTTTGTAGCAACGTGTGCATCCCATTAGGAAAGTTAGCCAAGCTGCATGTATTTCCCAATTACTGACCATTGATGTATTGGGTCAGTAAATGTCAGGGTTTTCGCATTTAATTAACAGACCTTTTATTCATTAACCCAGAAATCACACCCACCATGCTGGTAAAAAAAAAAAAGGCTAAAATGCAAAAAACTTAATTAAAAAAAAAAGAAAACGGAATTTGGGAAAAAATAAAAGAGATTTCATAGGGCCCCACTGGAATAAAAGCTATGTAAGATGATTACTTATCTATTTATGAGTGCTCATGTGAAACTGTGTCAAATAGTGACCTTGCAAAATACACAATTGCTACAAAATGAATGAACCAATTAATTATGTTGAATATTTCTGGTTAATTAAGAGAAAAAAAGGTTATGTTTCTTAAGTGTGCAGGAGTAGGGGGTACGTGGCTTCAGGTCAAATGTATGAAGCGGTAGAGCTATATGTCATCTATATTCACAGACAACAATGCTCAGTTTTTACACTTCTTCCTCTTTCCTACTTTTCACTTTCAGCCGGGAAGTCCTTTCAAGGCCTCGCCAATTAGCGAGGCTGGATAGCTGCTGATCAATCATGCTTGCACCCGCTGGCAGCGCCCCCTGGGGAACAGCGCACGTTTCCATGACAGCGGGAAGGGAGGGTGCTGTACTAGTCGACACAGGTGACAACAATGCCTCAGGGGAGGGGAATTGCAAAGATGAATGATGAATATCCAATAATAGCTGATTTTATACACTCCTATACCTTTAAACTGCTGTTTGTGTTGTACATTTATTACTTTGTGATGTGCACCTATTATTTCCGTTTCGTTCCGGTTTCCTCCACTTGTCCGGGTCGCGGGGGCAGCAGCTTCAGTAGGGAAGTCCAGACTTCCCGGTCCCCGGCGACCTCTTCCAGTTCCACCGGGAGGACAGCAAGGCGTTCCCAGGCCAGCTGTGAGAAATAGTCCCTCCAGCGTGTCCTAGGTCTTCCCGGGGGCCTTCTCCCGGCTAGGCATGCCCGAAACACCTCACCAGGGAGGCGCCCGGGAGGCATCCGGACTAGATGCCCGAGCCACCTCAACTGGCTCCTCCCGATGTGAAGGAGCAGCGGCTCTACTCTGAGCTCCTCCCGGATGGCCGGGCTACTCACCCTATCTCTTAGGGTGAGTCCAGCCACCTTACGGAGGAAACTCATTTCCGCCGCTTGTATCCGCAATCTCGTTCTTTCGGTCATGACGCATAACTCATGACCATAGGTGAGGGTGGGAACGTAGATCGATCGGTAAACATAGAGCTTTGTCTTCCGGGTCAGCTCTCTCTTCACCACGGCGGTCCGGTACAGCGACTGCTTACTGCAGATGTTGTACCCATCCGTCTTTCAATCCCACACTCCAACCTTCCCTCACTGGTGAATGAGAACCCGGGATACTTGAACTCCCCCACCTGAGGCAAGACCTCACTCCCAACCTGAAGGGTACAGTCCACTCATTTCCGACTAAGAACCATGGCCTCGGATTTGGAGGTGCTGAGTCTCATCCCAGAAACTTCACACTCAGCTGCAAACCGCTCCAGTAAACGCTAAAGATCACAGCCTGATGAGGCCATAAGGACCACATCCCTCAACACCTTGACTGCGCTAGAAATTCTGTCCATGAAGATTATGAACAGAATCGGTGACAAAGGGCAGCCTTGGCGGAGGCCAACGTTCACCGGAAACAAGCTCGACTTCCTGCTGGCAATGCGAACCAGGCTCCTGCTTCGATTGTACAAGGACCGAATGGCACGTAGTAGCGGGCCACCAATCCCGTACTCCCGGAGCACCCCCCCACAGGACACCACGAGGGACACGGTCGAATGCCTTTTTCAAGTCCACATAGCACATGTAGACCGGTTGGGCAAACTCCCACATACCCTCCAGCACCCTTGCAAGGGTGTAGAGCTGGTCCAGTGTTCCGCGACCGTACGAAAACCACATTGCAGCTCCTGTAACCGAGGTTCGACTAACGGTCGTACCCTTCTCTCCAGCACTCTGGAGTAGACTTTCCCAGGGAGGCTGAGGAGTGTGATCCCCCTATAGTTGGAACACACCCTCCGGTCACCCTTTTTAAAAATAGGGACCACCACCCTGGTCTGCCAGTCCAGAGGTACTGTTCCTGACTTCCATGCAATGTTGTAGAGGCGTGTCAACCAACACAGTCCCCCAACATCCACAGCCTTGTGGAATTCTGGGCGGGACTCAGGCACCTATTACTTTTTTTGTGATTTTTTTAGGTAACTAGCAGGCTCCAAAGTTTGCACAAACCACTGTCATTTAAGGGATGCTCTGATTTGATAACAGACAAATTTACTACAGCACATTTAAGAAAATGGCTAAAACAAATAAATAAAAGATTTTAAAAACCTGTGAAAACGGGCAAACCTGGAGTATATTTTTATTAAAGTCAAAATATTGAAAATAAATTTGTAATCTAACAAGAAAAGTCATCATTTTACAAAAAGATCATCATTTTAGTGCAGTGGCTCTCAAATAGTGGGCCGGGCCCCCTTCTGGGATGAGACTCAGCACCTCCAAATCCGAGGCCATGGTTCTTAGTCGGAAACGGGTGGACTGTACCCTCCGGGTTGGGAGTGAGGTCTTGCCTCAGGTGGAGGAGTTCAAGTATCTCGGGGTCTTGTTCACGAGTGAGGGAAGGTTGGAGTGTGAGATCGACAGATGGATCGGTGCAGCATCTGCAGTAATGCGGTCACAGTACCGGACCGTCGTGGTGAAGAGAGAGCTGAGCCGGAAGGCAAAGCTCTCTGTTTACCGATCGATTTACTTTCCCACCCTCACCTATGGTCATGAGTTATGGGTCATGACCGAAAGAATGAGATCGCGGATACAAGCGGTGGAAATGAGTTTCCTCCGTCGGGTGGCTGGACTCACCCTAAGAGATAGGGTGAGGAGCTCGGCCATCCGGGAGGAGCTCAGAGTAGAGCCGCTGCTCCTTCACATCGAGAGAGGCCAGTTGAGGTGGCTCTGGCATCTCATCTGGATGCCTCCCGGGCGCCTCCCTGGTGAGGTGTTTCGGGCATGCCCAGCCGGGAGAAGGCCCCGGGGAAGACCTAGGACACGCTGGAGGGACTATGTCTCACAGCTGGCCTGGGAACGCCTTGGTGTCCTCCCGATGGAGCTGGAAGAGGTCGCTGGGGACCGGGAAGTCTGGACTTCCCTACTG
>QODF01000109.1:1286806-1471081 GCA_024372805.1 Oostethus manadensis | reverse complement strand
TGGCGACTCTAAATTGTCCATAGGTATGAATGTGAGTGTGAATGTTTGTTTGTCTATATGTGCCCTGCGATTGACTGGCGACCAGTCCAGGGTGTACCCCGCCTCTCGCCCAAAGTCTGCTGGGATAGGCTCCAGCATCCTAGTGAGGATAAGCGGTATAGAAAATGAATGAACTAATAAACAAAAAGGTGGTCATTCAAAGACGGTGTGATGATATGTAGTATTCTACACTGGTCACAGGGTGGGTCTGTGGCCTCCCACCCTGTACTCAACCCTCTGCAGTTGGCATAGAGGGAGAAAGTGGGAGTGGGGACACCACCCTCTTCTTACTACACCAATCTCTCGCTCACCGGGACAGGGGCAGTGGTGCTGTGAGGATTACATGTTTGGACTTTTCCAACGCCTTTAACACCATCCAGCCTGAGCTCCTCAGGGAAAAACTGACTGGGATGGGAGTAGGATCACACCTGGTGGCTTGGATCACAGACTACCCGACACGTAGACCTCAGTACGTGCGACTAGTGAACTGCAGGTCTGACATCACGACCAACAGAACGGGAGCACCACATGGAACAGTGCTCTCTCCTGTTGTGTTTACCCTGTACACGTCCGACTTTCAGCACAACTCCTGAGTTCTGTCATGTACAGAAGTACGCAAACGACATGGTCATCGTGGGATGTATCAGCAATGGAAAAGTGGCAGATTACTTTGACTGTCCTGCTCCACTGACAGACTGAGAAGATCGTTCCTCTCCCACAACAGAGGGAGAGCAATAGACACACACAGAACTGGACTTAACATATTAATTATTATTGATCTAAAAAATGTCAAGCGTTACGCTCTGTAGTTATTTATCCTTATTCTATTTTCTCATCTGTCCTTAAGTGTTTTTGCTTTATTATTACATTTTTGCAGAGCTGCTGGAAATGTAATGTGTTGTAATGAGATTGATGAAGTATGTATCTATCTAACCAGAGTACCTATCTAACCTATCGTTTCCAAATAAAATTCAGGTAGCAAAAATAATCACCCCTGTTCAAAAATGGAAACAAACATGTCTTTACAAACTATAGACCCTTCTTGATACTCCCTCAATTTTCCAAAATGTTAGAAAAGCTTTTTAATAAGAGATTAGAAGCATTTATATAAATATAATACAATTAATGATAGTCAGTACAGTTTCAGGTCAGGAAGAGCAACATCAATGGGAATACTTGAAGCAGTGCAAGAGAACACAAACAGCTGTGGCAGTAACAAAATATGCAGTTGGGGTATTTATTAATTTTTAAAAAAGCCTCTGACACTATCAATCATTCAATATTACTCAAAAAAACTTGAACAATACAGTATTAGGGGAGTGGCTCTGAACTGTATGCTTTCTATTTATTAGGGAGACAACAGTGTGTGAAGTTGGGTGACGTCAAATCCGAGTGTTTTGGCTTTGTTGGTGGGGTCCCTGATGGGTTGGTATTAGGCCCCAAGCTGTTCAATCTATATTCTGTATTAATGACATATTTAATGTGTCTAACTTATTAAAATTATTAATTTTTGCAAACAAACAATACAAATATTGTATTTTCTACTGATAATAATAGTAAACTTATAGGTAATGTGAACAATGAGCTCATCAAATTACGTTAAAGAATGGATGGATATCAATACATTACCCTTAAATTTAAACAAAACAAGTTATATTGTTTTTATGTTATTTTCAGGTACTATTAGATATTATTACAATAGGAGGGTCGTTACTCATAACTGTAAATCCAAGATAACAAGTTGTTTGTTAATCTCCTTGTAGTATGTACTAATTGTTTGACCATTTATTTAACACAGACTCACAATAATTCATACAAGTTATGCAATATAACAATTTATATGAAACTATTTGGGAATAGAATAAGAATAAACTGCAGGAGATCATCCACTTCCTCATAGCAGACCTCCAAAATGTTGTCTCTTTTAAGGCACAGCGACGGACACTTGGCCAAGACTGGTGGTGTTGCTAGGCCTGCAAAGCTCTTGGCCTCCCATAAGTCTCTAAGTCTATTCAAAGATTTATTACCATCAACACTAATAACCATTACATTTATTAGTCAAAATTCTCTTGTATGCATTACAAACATATGTATATGTATATGTATATATATACTGCTCAAAAAAATAAGTGGAAGACTTTGAAAACACATCAGTTCTAAATGGGGGGGAAATGATCTTGAATGTTTTTCCTGATAATAAGTAGGTGATGTATTAGTAACAAAATGATGCCACATAATTTGATAGAAATGAAAATGTTCACCTTATAGAGGGGGGAAATCAAAGAGACGCCAAAAGTGAAAGTGCAAAAATGATGCAGCAGACTGGTCCATTTTGCCAAAATGTCATTGTAGCAACTCCAAATGATTGTCAGTAGTTTGTGTGGCCCCCACGGGCTTGTACGCATGCCTGACAACGTCGGGGCATGCCCCTAAGGAGACCACGGATGCTGTCCTGGGGGATCTCCTCCCAGATCTGGACCAGGGCATCACTGAGCTCCTGGACAGTCTGAGGAGCAACCTGGCAGCACCGGGTGGACTTAAACATGATGTGTTCTATTGGGTTCAGGTCAGGTCAACATGGGGGCCAGTCAATGGTATCAATTCCTTCATCCTCCAGGAACTGCCTGCATACTCTAGCCACATTAAGTCGGGCATTGTTGTGGACCAGGAGGAACCCAGGTCCCACTGCACCAGCGTAGGTTCTGACAATGGGTCCAAGGATTTCATCCCGGTACCTAATAGCAGTCAGGGTGCCATTATCTAACCTGAAGTGGTCTGTGTGTCCTTCCAAGGATATGCTTCCCCAGACCATCACTGACCCACCACCAAACCGGTCATGCTGAATGATGTTGCAGACAGCAACATTTTCCACAGCATTTCCAGACCCTTTCACGTCTGTCGCATGTGCTCAGGTTGAACTTGTTCTCATCGGTGAAGAGCACAGGGCGCCAGTGGCATAGTTGCCAATTCTGGTGGTATATGGCACATGCCAATCGAGCTTTACGGTGCTGGGCAGTGAGAACAGGGCCCACTACAGGACGTCTTGCCCTCAGGCCTCTCTCATGGAGCCTGTTTCTGATTGTTTGGTCAGAAACACCAGTGGCCTGCTGGAGGTCATTTTGTAGGGCTCTGGCAGTGCTCATTCTGTTCCTCCTTGCACAGAGGAGCAGATACTGATCCTGCTGAGGGTTTAAGGACCTTCTACGGCCCTGTCCAGGTCTCCTGGAGAACTACCTGTCTCCTGGAATCTCCTCCATGCTCTTGAGACTGTGCTGGGAGACACAAACCTTCTTGCAATGGTACGTATTGATGTGCCATCCTGGAGGAGTTGGAGGAGTTGGACTATTTGTGCAACCCCTGTAGCGTCCAAGTAGCGCACCATGATATCAACAGAGATCTTGATCCAAGCCAAATGAAAAACTACAGCAATAGAAAGTCAGTCAGTAAAAAATCAGCCAAAAGAGATGAGGAGTCAGTGGCCTCAACCTGCAAAACCATTCCTGTTTTGGGGTCTGTCTCATTGTTGCCCCTCTGTTGTTGATTTCATTAACAACAGAGCAGCTGAAACTGATTAACAACCCCCTCTGCTACTTACCTGACCACATCAACATCCCAGAAGTTTGACTGATAGGTTACTATACTCTGATTAAAGTGTTCCTCTAATTTTTTGAGCAGTGTAGTTATATGTGTGCATATTGTTAACTCTTATTTTAGTACTACACTTACTTATACTGTACATATATAATATACTTATAATTCATATCCGATATGCTCATTGCTGATGTGTCAACAGATGTCTGTCCTTCTGAGACGAAAGAACAAACAGTCCTTGCATCAGACAATCAAACAATTCAAAGATTGTGCAATGTTGATATGCTATGTGCTGATGGGTGTACATTATTTGCTATGCCACTTGAGAAACATGATGTGAATGCAGACGAGCCCTGTTTTGGCTCATCGGGTAAGTCTGGAATTTTGAACTGTCAAGGTGAAGGTCAGCTCCATGGTCACCTCATGTTCTCGTGTGAAACTTGTCTGTCTGAAGGTCTTTCTGATATGTACAAAAGAGGGATTTCGGAAAATAAAAAGGCGCGGCATTCCACCAAAGCTCTGCCGAAGTGTGTGTTCGCCCTGAACTCAGTATTTGGCTGTAGTGTTTCCCTTCACCACAAAAATCAACGCGCGTCTTTTGAGAAGAGCAAAACACAACACACAGTGACCCCTACGGAGCTGGTGAAGGTCCAGTAGGCCGGTGAGGTGTGGATCCAAGGTCAACGGTCAGATTTTGTCCGACTCACAGAGACTGGAGCTCCAACCAAAAAGGTAAACAGAGTCTGTTACATCAAAATTCTGCACATTGGCAGGGTCAAAAGTCTGTCTCTGTGGGAAAGATAAATCTGTTGGTTAACCTTTTGTAATACATGGAGTTAAAGATGTAGTGTTGTATGGCGCTTACCGTGATCGTGTAAGGGAAAGGATACCCTTACAGGATACCCTGAAAATGTAATGAAAGATAATTACCACATAGGTGAAAATCGCCTTTACCATGAAAGGCATCAACTGAAATGTGTTGGCTTGGCAATCAAGCGCACTAAGTTCTTCACACACACAATTGGGATTGTTGTGTTGTTCTTGCACTACAGCTTTGAAAATAATTCTGCCACGGCCAATACATGACCAACATGCTCACCGTGCTAATGGACCATGTTTCATCGTATTATTGCCTCCTAGGGTTGGGTGAAAAGTAATTCCTGCCCCTTATGGAAGTGAAATAATCAAATACATACATTTGGTTCCTTGCCAACGTTCCCTTTAACTTAAGTCCTCAAAGTCCCTGTGGAGGTTGTATGTTTTGGGCTTCCCAAAGCTGTCCACACCTTTAGGTGTCAGCCTTTCATCCACGCAGAAGCAGTGTTGGGTGCCCTGAAAGGGGAAAATCTGAAAACACCAGCTTTTAGTTGCTGTGTAGACTAGCAGACCGCTACTTTTTGAAAACAATGACGTCACGTGACTAAAAATGACAAGCCAACATCTTAAAAGTTCGGCTGGCATGACTCACCCCGCTCGGCATTCTCTTCATGATTTTTTCTTATGCTTCAAAATGACAGAAGTACTGGAATTTGGAACCCCGAGGTTTAATGTGACTTAATGTGTGTGATCTTATGCATACATCAGAACTAAAACGAATTGTTTGAATATGTATTTTGGAAAGCGCTATGACCAAGGTAGTCCATCACAGAGTAAGGGCAAAAAATCCGAAGAAAAAAAAAAACAGCATATTGACCAGTGCACATTGTCAACACGCACCAAGTCTCCTGTTAATTCCCACCAATAAACACGATGCAAAGCTAAAGGGACCTGCACCACCGAGAGCCACTGTGCCTCCAACAATCGTTACATACGCACACCCTACAGTTTACAGTTTACAAGAGCACAATTTATACTTAGGGTGAGGAGCTCGGCCATCCGGGAGGAGCTCAGAGTAGAGCCGCTGCTCCTTCACATCGAGAGGAGCCAGTTGAGGTGGCTCGGGCATCTAGTCCGGATGCCTCCCGGGCGCCTCCCTGGTGAGGTGTTTCGGGCACGCCCAGTCGGGAGAAGGCCCCCGGGGAAGACCTAGGACACGCTGGAGGGACTATGTCTCACAGCTGTCCTGGGAACGCCTTGGTGTCCTCCCGGTGGAGCTGGAAGAGGTTGCCGGAGACCGGGAAGTCTGGACTTCCCTGCTGAAACTGCTGCCCCCGCGACCCGGACCCGGATAAGCGGAGGAAAATGGATGGATGGATGGACAATTTATACTAACATCATATTTAAAACATTGTTGGATTTGGTTTATTCAATAGACAATAGAGCTGCACATGTGCATTGGCATAAACATGCAGTATCAATCAATATCAGGATCGGGTTTTTTCCCTATAATGAAAACCAATGATAAAAAAAAAAGCTGTATACGGGCTCCCGTATTGTCCGGCGTGCAAATGACGACCACGTCTCAAGCGTGTAAACAACTGTGGGTGTCTAGTAACAAGCTTGCCCTGTCCTTCCATCCTTCCATTTTCTATGCCACTTATCCTCGCTGGGGTTGCGGGTGCTTGCTCGCTTCTGACTAGCGTTTGTCTGTGGTCTCTCCTTCAGATATTAAACTTGCAATTTAGTGATAGCAAAGCATTGGTTATGTGAGGTGGAACCGAGACTACAATACTTCCAATTCCCAGGGCGAAATCCATCAACTGGAAAATCGGGGAGCGTATCACACTGGACAGGAGAAGCCAGATTCACCAACTTGTGGAGCCTCAAGCCATGCCTAATCGCAAAAATTCTCAGATGTTTGCCTACTCGAGTTGTTCAATTGCGTTTACAGCCACGTCAAGAAGCTCATTTCTGATGCTGGATCCAATAGCTTCACCTCAACTATGTGTTAAGGCCATGACAGGAGATATTTGATGTTACACAAATCAGTAATGCCTTATAACAGAATCGGAAATTGAGAGACAATATCGACATATCGGATATTAGAAAAAATGACAACTTTCAGAAACACCATAGATATACCGACAAGATTGCAAAACCTGTTACGTTGAAGAAAGCAAAAAAGGAAAGTAACACATAGAAGAGGATAGAGACCGTATTGGAATTTGTGCAGCTATTGTGTCGTTGACACATCCCTGCAAGGCGAGCCACGGTTTCCTTGGCCCCATTCTACCGTGGTTCTCATGAAGCCCGGAGTGATAAGTAGAGCGGAAATAGTCATAGCTGCTAACGTATACCGTACATCAACAAATAGAAATACAGTTGAAATAAACCAGATAATACAACACCTAAAACGCTGTGTTGTTCTCTTGCTGTAAGATAAATAAACTATTTATCCATCTGACACTGAGAAAAAATAGCAGACGGGATGTAGACGTGTTCTTTTTCTTCTTTTTGTTTATGGCTGGTGGCAACGCGCGTGCAGGTGAATACCGCTACCTACTGGAGAGGCGTTATGCACATGCTCAGTGACAAGTCCGGTAGTCACAAGCGTTCATAACAGAAAAGACACGAAGAAATTCAAGTTTAGGGCGATGGATTTGTCAGTCGAGACAAGGAAATTCTCTGATATCATGCACCACTTCTCTGTGAATACATTTCTTGTGCTAACATTCTCTATAGCGGTCAGCCTAGTTCTGGGGCCCGATGCAGTGTTAATTCCGATCTTGATTGTTCTGACGCTTCTGCTGGAGCTGCTTTTCTGCCGCCGATTTGCGCTCTATTGCAATGCATCGCTGGTCCTGCCTGGGCAGAGGCCCCGGGAAGCAACTGTAATCAGTAGGGATGAGCCAGACACACAATATACAGGTGTAGTCTCTGTCATGTTCTACGGCCAGAAATGCAACATATAAGAAAGAAAAATAAGAACACCGCTGTGCAGAGAAGAAATGGTATAAAATGTGTATTTTCTAATTAGTTTCCTTCCATTTATTAGCCACGTGAT
This sequence comes from Oostethus manadensis, assembly GCA_024372805.1. Taxonomy (NCBI): domain Eukaryota; kingdom Metazoa; phylum Chordata; class Actinopteri; order Syngnathiformes; family Syngnathidae; genus Oostethus; species Oostethus manadensis. The sequence goes on along the minus strand of QODF01000109.1, from coordinate 1,463,568 downwards.
CATATTTTTTTTTCCATTTCCGACCCAGTTTGTTTCCAGTCTGTCATTGTTGGATGCTGCACTTTCACCCCTCATTATGGGGGGCTCGTCGCAGCACACCGCTGCCATCGCTCTCTCTGGGAAAGTGGCCAAGTATTTCCCAGCGGGCGGCCTCGCCCCATTCATCACCATGTTGGAGGGCACTTGGGTTTGTTGCAGCTCAGCAGCGCTGGCGCAAATTATTACCTCCACAGTGTTACGTGTTCATTGAGATTTCAACTTTTCGAACTCCCAAGCCAGCGTGAGAGTGAGAGGACTCGGCCTGCTGGAGCGCTTCTGTGTCAAACGTATAAATTCCAAGTTTACACCGGATCGGCAGCCAATAGTCTGAGTTCTGATGATGACATTTCAAGCAGGCTAATGATTTATTGTGATTTATTGACAATGACAATCAGGCAATTCAAACGAGAATGTCACCAGCAGCGTGCATCATGTCTTAATTAAGGATTTAGAACTCCAAAAAGAAAACTGAGATATTTGCATGTAATTTGTTCTGGTTAGGGTTAGGCGCTTGGATGAGTTTTAGCCTCGAGTGACATTTTCCACCTCAAAGTCTAAAAGAAACATGTTATGTGCAACAGTACCTTAATTTATCTAGTAACACAGAAAGCAGTTCACGTATGCACAGTCCTTTTGCGGTCTTGCCAGTTTCAGCCACTGTTCCATAAGAGCGAATTGTGCGCCAGAAGCTCTGGTGGAGTGCAAGATGATGAACCAGACCCGGTATCAGGAAAAAAAAGAGCAAAACTGCAAATGTGGGAGAGACTAGGTTCTGCTGTGTCTAAGTATAGGCCTTCTGTTCAACAACATAAGTCATTTTCAAGTCTTAACACCAATGAGGCTGAATTTGTATCAAATAGGTATGTATAACAAAAACAAAGACATTGAATGTAATTTGGATGCCCTGCAGAAGCCTTGGGCACCATCCATCACAGGTGGTTTTAGGCACGGGCAAACCCGACCGCCGCACGAGGCGGCATTTATTCGTGTCAAATGGGGGGGCGGCACGAGCACTTAAAAAAAGCAAGACATCTGCAGGGAGCGGTCGGAAGTAATCCAATGTAGAGCCGCTACTGCCATTCATGTAGTCAGAATGGTCAAAAATCCTGACATTTTCACATGATTAGACTATAAGAGTGACAGTCAAATCAGACTTCTCTATATTGAAATGTCGCCTTGTCAAATATTCTCAGACACCCTACTGCACTGAAACATTATTGAACGCCTCGGCATCCGCCGGGGAGAGGGAAGTCTGGGCTTCTCGCTTAGGCTGTTGCCCCCGTGACCTGACCTCTGATAAGCGGAAGAAAATGGATGGATGGATGGAATTCAACCTTGCCAGGATGTCTGGGAAGTCCGCACCCATCCATTCCATCATTTGTCATTTGAAATGATTTTGCATTGTTTACTGCTTATGAAACTAGAATTATTCTCAAAAACTGAATTATTTGTTCATATTTAAGGGGGTCGAACATAATTGGACTTCCTTTGGGAGACATTAGTGCATTTAGGTTTTCTTCAGACCTTTTGAACCAGATTAATGGTAAAAACCGAGGTTCCACTGCACAAATAAAATGTACAGCATACATGTTCCAGCCCTCAATTATTCTTATTGATTTTTAATGTTGCACTTTGTTCGGCAGCCTTTGAACGCACCATACTTGTGTGCTGCAAAGCGAGAGATTTTTGGAGGCAGGGTTGGGGATGTAGCGAGCCATGTGTCAAAATTTTGTCCATCATTGTGCAGTAAACGCTACAGGTGATAATTTAAAGGCGAGCCTCGCCAAACCTGCAGGTAACAAAAATGACTGGCAGTTGCCGTCGTCATCTCACGCTAGTGTCTATTATGGTGCACCAACCCTGACACAGGAGGGTCAAGGCGCTAACCACTCGCCATGTAACTGCTCGCCACAACTATGATCTATGCTGACAACACATTCGATCCTGGTTGGCGAGTCTGTGTCTTTTACACACCAGGCAGAGCGCCGGGTGTGACGAGGTAGCCCTCGTCGTCCACTGCAAAGACAAACCCTGGAGTGTCAGGGAAGCGGCGGGACCGGCAGGGAAACCTGCAAAATGTGTTGTCACGCTGCAGGCAGCTTTCACAGGCCGGACCGTCGTCTCTGTGCGGGACAAACAAGGCGCAAAGACACCACCCCGCAGGGCTATTAAAAGCCTTGTCAGCTTGCTTGTTGGTCTCGCTGGCCTCACAAAACAGGAAGAAAGTGCTAGACTGCTTTTAGAAACCTCAAGAGGTTTTGACGTAAAGCTTGTGATTGATTGCCCAAAACAATTCGTGCGTGTTCTGCTTCATGGGCAGTTGGATAATGAGTGGGTGTTGACGGCATGGCTGGGCTCGAGAAGTGACATTTACAACTCCACGGACGCCCAGGAGCCACGTTTGGCCAAACCTCATCAGCCCACAATGATTACCAAAATGAAATGTATTGGTTTGGGCGATGCACAAACACACAGCGGCGGACGGCAGCACGACACACGTGGGTGAATTTGAGTTGTCAGTGATTATACATACGCCAAAGCCTCTTATCAATAATTGCTCCCTCTGGCGGAAGTAATCGGTGACCGCAAACGACCGTCTCCACTTAGTCATTATTTCCCCCTTGGTGGCAAAGTGGGAGGGAATCATGTCCGTCACCTTGTCAGCAGGTGAGTCAAGCGAAGGCACACGCTTCCAGTTGGCCTGACACAACAACCAAACACCAGAAGACCTGGGACCGTGATGATGATGATGATGACACGAGGGCTATTAATTATTTAGGTTTAGGAGGAATTTGGCTGGTGTCTCCCCAACTGTTGAAATATCCACCCCAAGTAATGCACACACAAACAAACCTTGCCCGTTTGACATTATGTGATTTGGTCCTAACCATGTACATCGGATAATCGAGGAAGGAAATATGTCATATAGATGGAGACCGTACAAATTAATTATGGCCATAAAACAAAAAATAAAGAAAATAAAATGAGCGGAGTCATACCACCCAGTGACGTGAAGATGAAGCATGTATAGATGATGGAGATGAGATGAGGATGCAGATGAGGTGGTGGATACAGTCTGTCCACACGCGATCCGCATGCACAGAAGACCTCTACAAAAAACAGCCGGAATATCGATTGTTTGTGGTAATGCGTAGTTCAGCTTGATGCCGTGGCTCCGTAATTAAGTTCTGGAACTTTATGAGCTTTTTCAGCTCAAAATTCTAAGGTTATCTTGCTCTAAGTTATTTTATTACTGGAGACTCCGACGGGTCAGCACTGAGCACGAGAGGAGGAGACAAAGATCTTCACTTGAGTGAGATGATCACTCTGAACTTCTTTGTGCGCTTGAGCATTGGTCCACAGACACATTCTATATTTAAAAAGACAGTAACACATTATTAAACTAGGCTTACACCTCCTGGACAAAGGAAGAACCGTTGCCACCGACAACTTCTTCATATCATTGTCACTTGCGCAACGACTACTCAGCCGGAAGACCAACCGCTTTGGCGCAAGCAATAAGATTTGTTGGGAGCTTCCAGAATCAGCCAAAAAACTTCGGACTGCATTGCAGATATTTGTCTTTTATGCAGTGCTACAATTTGTTCTTTGTTTTGGATCAAGCAATCAAGTGCCATCATGGTGTGTGTAAAAGTGCTACCATAATAACATTTTATCTCGTCTTATTCATCGGGTATTTCCACCGCCGGTGCCACGTTGGTGTTTCGTTCGCCCAAATGGAGAAAGACAGTCTGCATCCACAGTAGCATGCACAGCGTTGTTGAGACCAAGGGGTACCCGAGAAAAAAAAAGCTAGATGTGTGTGTTTGTACATTTCATGGCAGTAATTCCTCGGTAAGGAACTGTGCATCAGCAGTAAGGACTTGCCTTTGGGCCTACCGTGATGAATGCCTTTCATGTATTGTAGCACCCGTAGATGATAAATGGACTTTCACTTGTACGGTGCTTTCCTAACTTTGTGGTACCTAAAGCACTTTGACTCTGTTACTACATGTACCTACTGATGACAAAGCATCACGTGCATCTCCTTGAACCTCGAACCGGGGTGTTCTTTTTCTTGCCCAAGGATGTACTCAACCATGGTCACTGGAGGACCAAGGATCAAACAACCTTCAGGTTGGGAAACGACCGCTGGGCCATGTCGACCCCATCTCGTCTCGTGAAGCCTTTCAGAACCAAATCCAAACACAGAAGAACAGGTGTTTGAACTGGCACGGCATTCAGTTCAAGTACAATCAAAATTACTGTAGCAATGGAAAAACACAGCAAGAATTCAGTTCTACAACATTAATATTACTTCTGCTAGTTTAACATGAAATACGCAGAAGTCAGAACTTCAACTTGGGCTGGACAAGATAGATGCAAATCATAGTGACACAGTCAGCACCTTGGCAGCAGTTTTGAGAGCAGTATTGTGGTTTTCTATTTCAGTACAACATGCACTGTCAGACTTTTAGCGACTCCTTGCATACTTTCTTAATGTGACACTGGCACAGCATATTGGCAATGTCTATAACATGAGTTTGGGAAATAAGCTGGTTACATCGTGCCCCGGCCACACCTACACTAGCAGCAAAATGGGCGATCCGAGAATATACTGTATACAAAACAGTTCTTTCTTAAGCCCCGTGAGCTTGAACAGAAGAAGGTTTTCTCCCCTTCCAGATAAATCAATAGACAGAATGGCAGTTTGTGTCAGCGGCGAGTGTCCATGGTGAGGCTAGGAATGGCAATTACCCTCAAGCACTGTTTTTTTCTCAGTGCGGCGCAAATATCTGAGACTGTTTTTAACGTCTACCCAAGACAAATACGCCGGTTTGACTTTCCAGGGCAAATAAACGCTTCAGATGTTGATTACAACCTAAATGTTCCTCTAAATTCATTGTATGAAGTATTGCAGAATGGCTGGATTGGAGCGAAGGATGTCAGTGCCACTTCATCCAGCGGGTTAAATGCCCAGCTATTTGCTCCCGGTCCTTGGGCCATGTGCACAGGAGAAGAAAAAAACCCAAGCTAGTCCACAATCCATGCAAGGGGGTGAAACATCTTGCCTATTAGATGATGTTTTTGGCAAAGAGAATAATGCTGCCCCGCGCTTGCGATGGCGATCAAAGTGATGCCGTGATGCAAGACAACTAAGACGAAAGAAGGGGGAGGAAATCCGATGAAAGGCGCGTAAAGCTGATGGATTGCGCTTGGAGTCTAACAAGCAGAGTGAAGTGTAGATTAAAAAACAGCCCGTTCGGCACAACGGAAATGGAGGAGATGCGTTGTGAAGTTACTTTGCACACAGACTCCATTAAACACATGCTGCAACTTTGCCTCTAGGGCCGCCAATACAATATTATTTGGCAATATTGTCCTAAATTATTCAGCCGTTCGTTTTGCAGAAGAGGGCTCATTATGAGTGAATGCACAAAAGTCTCACAGACTTCTCAAAGGAAACGAAATGTTGAAACATCATGTAGCCAAGTACTTACTTGGCAACACAGCAGCAAAGCCATTAAAACCAGTTAGGGGGAGGTGTAGTGTTTAGCCAGATATTATCACTCCTGTTTGTAGCACGCCGAAACTGTGAGGCATGGGGGGTTGGCTCACAGTAAATAAAGGCATGGGTGAAAAGCCTTGTGAATAACGAGCGGTACAATCTACTGTCATAAAACAGGCAAGCAAGGAGGCAAATCAGTACAACCTGAACAGCTTCTAGAGCTCATGCTAAAATGTTAGCCGATATAAAAAAAACAGCATCTCCCCCTTCTGGGAGGAACAGCGATGATGAAGGGCAGACTAACATGTCTGGATCAGGTGATAAGCATGTGCAGAAGACAAGAGGCCTGCAGCCTTGAGCAGATTATCATAGCAAGTTCTGGCATGAGTGTGTTCTTAGTTCATTCTTAGTTACTGTAATTCTTAATTATTAACAGAAATACAAATGTGCAATATTGTAAGGCAGGCTTTTGCAAAATTTCAAACTAAATCCGGAATATCTTGGAAATTCCAGTTGAACAGGAAGTTCAAATTGGAATTGGTTTAATACGTGGCTGTTTGAGATATTTCATAGAAATGTTAGTACTATAAATCTCAAGTACACATTATACAGTATTTTCATAACAGTAAATGTTTTTCATTCACATCCGAGAGTAAAAGCATCTCAATAAAACAGGTAATTTTATTTGATATATTATGATTATTGCAGAGAACGCCATGGTTATTGTTAAGGGAACATTTTCTGCTGGCTTCAAAACAGATGATAGACAAGGCAAGTTATTTAACAATAATGAGTAATAATTAGGGAGGAGCTGGATACTCGTTTCAGATGAGTGACAAGGCAAATTCTACTTATGTACTCTTATATACTCCATATGTGCTCACTCTTCATGCTCTGTGATTGGCCAGCCACACACCGCGGCCGCCCTTGGAGTAAGTCATTTGTGACACTGGCTTGCCGCTCGCCCGCCATTTCTTGCTTCTAATTTGGCTGGTGATGTACAGTCTAGGCAGTTGGAAAACTTTGCTCGTAATACTGAACAACGTCTGATCAATGCTTGTCAATGGCATACCAATTTTTCCAGTTAAACCACGCCCACTCCCGGTTTGTGTTCTGCTCATTCCGAGTACAGATACAGATACAGAGACGATAGATATACTGTAGATATAAGATATAAATAAAGATATCCAGTACATAGTGAATCCATAGTATTGATAATGGTATTTGAACATGCATACAAGTTACATTGGAATACATCACGTACTACAATTGACAGTTTGAATACATTTGTACACTTTCTGCATTCCAGATGTGCGCTTTGCAAGTTTTAAAATACATAAGTAAGGTCATGTGACAATGTGGAAAAACAGTACTCTTGTTACAGTAAATATTCTCTGGAGCGGTCATAACAGTTAATAAAAACGGACAGAAGTGAACGTAGTTAGAAGAGCAAGTAGTGAGGATGTCTAGCAATTAGGTGTTGAAGAAAACAGACAGGACAGAACATAGTTGCATCATGGGAAAGGAATGAAGAGTTACCAATAAGTTGAGTAGTGATTAGCATTGGATATGCACACTATTTTAGGACTCCTCTTCTTTGTATTTTGTAAACTTCAATTGCTTGTACTGTTTGTACAAGCAATGTACAAGCAATGTTTGTACTTGTACTGTTTGTACTGTAAAATCACTCATTCTATAGCATTCTTTTGTTTCCTTACTTAATCCGTTCCATAATTTGATTCCACATACCAAAGTTCTAAAGGTTTTCAGTGTTCTTCTTGCATTTAGGTGATGAAGTGTAATTTTTAAGCAATTTTTAATAATTGCAACATTTTAAATATTGGATATGTATGTTCTGTATATGGGTTATCCTGATTATCCTGATCATTTTTGCAGTACATTTAGCGAGTCGAGTGTGTATTTGTAGTTATCTCCCCATATCTCTATGCAATAAATGAAATATGGAAATACCAGGGAAGTATGGAGTGATTTTTGGTCAAGAACACATTTTTGTTATTCAGTATTGAGCTATTTCTCTCCACCTTATGTTTTTGATGTGAGGCTTAGTAGGGTTTAACATATGTATATTTGTCATGACCTTAATCTGGAGTTACGCCGGCTCCTTGCATGCATGGTGGTAAATGCTATGAATAATGTTGTTTTGCCTTGCTAATTATTCCCCATAGTTGTGTGTGTGTGTTTACTTACCTGTCACGTGCCGTGCTGTCCTTTTTGTGGGTGTGTTAGCGCCACAAAAGTACTAAAGGGCTCAAAGAACACATTTCTGAATTGCAATGGATTTGTGTAGCCGATGGTCTTGTGCGCAGTGTTGTCACACTTTGACAAGAAAATAATTTGCAGAGTTCAACTCTTTAAAGCACCAGTGGCAAAAGATATTACAACATGTAACAGGATTAGAGGCTGAGAGAATGTGGATATGTTGTGCGAGGGGAATAAAATCAAGTGCAAGGGGTAGGAAAAGTTGACGGTTTGAAGGTGAGTCATGCACAGTAAGGTTATGTACAGTTCAGGTGGATGGGCTGCAGAACAGCGAGAAAGCATGGCGGAAAAACAGAGAATGAATAAAGAGATCAGCCAGTGATAGACAATAGGAAGTTCCTGTGCAGAATTCCATCCATTCATTCATTTTCTATGCCGCTTATCCTCATTACGGTGGCGGGTATGCTGGAGCCTATCCCAGGTGGCTTTGGACGGGAGGCGGGGTACACCCTGGACTGGTAGCCAGTCAATCGTAGGGCACATATAGATACAAACAATACAAGCATTCAGACTCAATTTAGACAATTTAGAGTGGCCAATGAAGCTAACATGCATGTTTCTGGAATGTGGGAGGAAACCCGAGTACCTGGAGAAAACCCACACACGCATGGGGAGAACGTGCAACGTTCACCCACACACAGAGATGCCCAACGGAGATTCCAACCCAGAATCTCCTGACTGTGAGGCCAACATGCTACCCCCTCTGCACCGTGCGGCCCCCCCGTGCAGAATTAAGGGAGAATAAAAGCCATGGACAGCAACATGAACACTGATCGATGAGCTAAGCTGCTGGTAGGAATGAAGGAAGGGGAATGTTATGTCATATCACATATTTTATGTTATTTCGCAACAGTTGGAAGTACCATATAGTGTGCCACTACATTGCATTAGAAGTGCGTTAGCCGTGATGCTGGAATTTAGACAGTTTAAAAGTGTTTTTATTAAGCCCTACCGGGAACACACTTTTCCGACAGTGTGTATCTCCATGAAGCGCTTTTTACATGACACGCTCTCTGAACCTGCGCACCCTAACCCCAACCCTAACCCATCCCAAGGAGGCAATCCCTGCCACATCCTAGACAACATATAAAAGCATAACTGTTAAGGTCATGAAAAATACTGATAAACCAGTATATGTTTCTTTTTACATACCAGTACATAGTTAAATTAATGGAAGCAATTGTTTTTCACTACTTCTGAATATTTATGCGTCGCCATATAAGTTCCAGGAGATTTTAGCTAGGTAATGTATCCCATACAAAAAATGAGCTGATTCCTCTTTTTTTACACGTTTGTCACACATAAATGTTTCGGATCATCAAACAAATTTAAATGTTAGTCAAATACAGCACAACTTAACGCAAAAGCTTTCTGTATCCATTTGGTCTCTTCAACCAACCGGCCTTTATGTTGGAGCTTTTTAAGGCAGTCATCAGAAAATTGACATTTGGCCAAATCTCAGCAAGAGAGTTCACTCTGTGCATGGAAGGAAAAAATATTGCATAATGGGAATATTAATAATGAGCCAAGTCAGCCCATCAACACAAACAAGCAAGTATGGCTAATAATGTTAAATTCCCAGTTGGGTGTCTCGTGACACCCCCTGATCTCGCACCCACGCCTTAGCTAGAAGGCGCCTTAGAAAAACAGCTCAATACTTTGCTCTTTTTATGTTAGTCTTTTTTTTTTTAATCCAAAACCACTAGGGGATCCAATACTTATTTGTAATACTGGTTTTGTGTGTGCACATGACAAGCCTTGAAGACATTCCTCACAACGGTGGCTGTGGAATACTGTCAGCGTGTTCAATAGACGCTGCAAACACCTGAGCAACTACTACTTGAAGGATTTGCAATGCGTGTCCACTTTTTTGCCTCGAAAAGAAGACAATGTTCTTTTGCCAGCTTTTTTATGCTCCGATGGCTCCACCAGCAAGGTAGTGTCAATCAAGCAGTACCTGTGGTTGAACCACAAGACCACCAAAAAAACAAGATTAAGGTGTACACAATATTTGCACTGACAGGCTTATTCGGCAATGAAACTTGGATGCTCAGAAAACACCTCAGGCAGCTTGAGCATTTCCATACAAAAGTCTTGCGTTCACTTTTAGCAGTGGTTTCCAAACTTTTCATTATTACCATATTTTTTGGGTGGGGGGCGCATTTTATCATTTTACCTCCAAAAGGGGGGGTGCTGCAAAAAATGTTTGGGAAGCACTGACTTGCAGTTATGCTTCCCAGTTATTATTTTATCACTCATCATTTATTTTCTTCAGAAATGAAAAACTATGAAAACCTGTCTGTCTGTCTGTCATTATAGTACATCAATTAAGGGATACAAAATTAAAGTGGCTAATTTTTCCGGTCTTGATCAAATGACATGTGCATGTATTCGTGTTTGTTTTCCTCGCCTCCTGTGGACCACACCGGACGGATGACTAGAGGGTTCAAGCTGCATGTATCTTTGTGCGTTGGTCCTACAGTGAAATGAACCGAGTGAGTGAGCCATCATCTCGCCCATTCAGCCTCTTTGTCCCAGTATGTGGTGGTGGGGCTACTAGTGTGGCTGTACTAGTTAGCCTCTGGAGCTAACATGAATGAAGGCACAACGGGAATATTTTAGTTTGAGCATAGACAAACCAATCAGGAAGACGGGGAATACGCTGACTGAGGCGTGTGGTCGGCAAAATAGATATAAACAAAAGACCCCAACAAAATGGTGCATGCTCGCAAACAGTGACCCTCGCTACCTTTCAATACCGCTTGAAAGCCAACATTTGAAGAAACGGTAAAAAATTGTGTGGGAGAACCGACATGTACATGTCACAGCAGCAATTCCTGAAGCGAGTGAAAGAAGACATCAGAAACATTGCACCGCAGATATGTGGGCAAGCTCAAATATGACAACAATGCACTGCATAACTCTGCATGCACTGTTTTTACTGAAGTTTTTGTGTGTGTGTTTTTTTACGGAACAGGGTCTTTTTTTTTGTTTTTGGTCACGATTGAGATTTTTATTTAAGTGCAATTTTTGCTCAAACAGAGTCAATCGTATTTTCATTGACTTTCTTTTGTTTGTTAAGTTAAGTAGTTTGTTTATAAATTTATTGCAAACTCTAGACATTTGATTGTATTGTCGTTATTACGTGATATAGTTCGTGTAAGAATGGTCTTCATAAATGTTGTCAATAATACTGATTATCAACACAATTGGTGGGACAATTATCGTCCAGCAAAATGTGTTATCGTGACAGGCCTATGAGAAGCTGATAATACAGTCAAAAGTTTTGAGAATGACACAAATTAATTCCTTAAGTCCACTTCCTCCATTTCTGTGATGGGAATTTGCATATACTCCAGAATGTCATGAAGAGTGATAAGATGAATGGTACTTATTTACAAAGTTCCTCTTCCTCGTCATGAAAATCTTAACTTGATCACAAAAAAAACATTCCCTGCCACAAATAGACCAGCTGATATCATGCAGATATCATGATTCTCTTGTTAACATAGGTGAGAGTGTTGGTAAAGACAAAGGCCGGAGATGACTCCGTCCTCCTGATTGAGTGAGAATAACCGAAAAACTTTGCAGGCATTTTAATCAAACGCTCTCAAACACATCAATGGTGTGTTTAGGAACACCCTATATTTGTGCAGTAAATATTTTCCAGTGCAGCAAAAAGAACATTGAAAAATGCTCACATGGGGATTTCCCCAACAACAAAGAAAGATGCATTGCCTACAAGCATGACATCATTGTTACATGGCTTCCATGTGCACAGTCAAAACATGCACGTGTACAACTCTACAGCTGCTTTGTTTCCCTTCCTGTTCATCCACTTAAGGATCCACAGAATGATACATTTACACTTCAAACAAGAGATGAAAGCGCAAGAAAGAGCGTTCACATCTCTGGAGAGTGGAGTGGCAGAAGAGGGATGGGCCACAGGGCAGGAGGGGAAAGCCATAAACTGGTAGCCAAGTCTCACAGCTCGTAAGGGCTAAGCGCGGCCGTAAAGCCGACCAATATACCTGGCTGGTTTGAACAAGCATTATGGGATTGAAGACTTGTGAACAAAAGTTGGACATTTTCCAGTTTAAAAATATAAAACACAGCATGGAGGAACTCACCTGGAACTCACTTTGTGGGCAAATTACTACTACCCACCAGATTACTACTGCTTGTACTTCATGGATGGAACTTATTGTTGATGGGGGGCTTCCCATTTATACTGGCAATGATGGAATTCAGTGTCTCTCACCATACTTACTACACAAATATGTGGGCCACAGGGGGGGTCACACTCAATAAAAATTGCCCGGTGAGTGAGTAACACGTAGGGTGGTTCTTATGGGCGTTACATCAGACCAAATCAGTCCTGAGCGTAAAAGGTGCAGACATGTTCGCAAGTATCCTAGTTTGTGCAACTTGCAGTGGACTGGCTTATTGAATTTGAAAAATAATACATAATAAAAGCAAATCCTGGCTCGGTTTCACACAACTAACCTTGAAACTTTTTTTTTTTTTTAAGATGTGTAGCAAAGCCTGTTTTCGTTTTTTTGTATTATGGGGGTGGGTCAGATCATCTACTCCGGGGATAACTATTACAACTTTTAAAAGACTATTGTGCATAGTATGGGACTCTAAGGATTTCTATATAAATACAAGATGTCTGAAATGACTCACGGGTGCCTAATAAAAGACCCAAGTTCCACTGACGCACAGGTGCTTGACCATGACTAGACTTTCCCTAACTCACACTTACGTTTTAACCCTGGAGTTCACCGACTCACGGATGCTAAAGGGAACGTGGAGTTTCACTCACAGGCGTTGGGCTCAGTGAAACTCGAATGAATCGAGCACCTCATTTACTTCAGGGATTGACTCACAAGAACTCGACTCAATTCCAATCCCAGATGCTTGAAGCATCCCAGTACGTGCGATACCCGCGGGCTTGTTTGCATCGCATCTTTGCATCTTTGCTACCTTCAGACTCTGTTTGCAGATAATACTATGGCGATGATGATGATGGCTGCTGACGTATTTGTGAAATGGCCTTTTTAAGGTGGGCCCCCCTTGGCGAAAAGAATGATGATGATTTGTTATGTCATCACGTTGGCTTTGGCTAATTATATGGCCGACGGCGCCAGTCCGACACTCACCGCCGGATATTAGCGAGATTCTCGCACACACACACGGGAGTTTGGTAGCTTTGTGGCAGTAACAGCAGCAGGCTGTGTTCACCTCGGTGATGCTTAATTGCAGTAACGAAGGGTAAACATGTTTATTCTGATGCTTATCGTCACTTGTGACATTGTTTTGTGATAGTTTGTGTGTTTATGGCCAGTGGGAAGAAGACAATCATCCAACCACACGTTGCTTGAGCTGTCACCGAGACCGACGGGAATATTCCAGTAAAAACATTCGAGCGCATCGGTTCTCAATTACATTTACCAAGAGCCCAAACAGTGTGAAGACCAGATGGTATTGTTAACAAAAGTTATTGAAAAGTTAATTTAAAATCAGGGGTGTAGAGAGTAGACATTGTGTATAAGTGGGCCATGATCTGCACTTCCATTGTGGAGGCGGCTGATCAGAGTTGTGGCCGTAAGGTGGCCGATGTCTGTTGCGGTGATAATACTAGGATCTTTTGGTGGACATTACCGGTGGAGATGCAATCCAGCTGAAGGCGAAGCATTATCAGGTCTTATTGGCTCAAGGGACCTTGTAGGCAACTGATAGCTACTGGCAGGCCAAGTGGTCTGTGGCTCTGGCAGTCGCCCGGAGACATCGGATATGGGAGGAGTTGATAAAAGATATGGAGAATGGCTCGTCTTCAAAGAGATTCTAAACCACCACCTGCTGAAGTACACTATCAACTTTACGTATGGTTTGAAGACCCATCAATCCCACCAACAGGTCTTCCAATAAGGAAGCTCATCCTGTGGACTCAGTGGAGGGCTTTCCTATCTCTGAGGCTGAGGCTGTCGAGGTAGTCAAGAAACTCCTTGGTGGCAGTGGAGCGATCCACCTGGAGTTCCTTAAGGCCCTGGGTGCTGTAGGGGGGTCGTGCTTTCGGACTGGCAGACTGGGGTGAGGTTAAGAAGTGGGACCGGATGGTGTGTTCCAACTATCCTAGATCACACTCCTCAGCATTCCTTTCAACCGGATAGTTAAATCTCAGATTCAGGAAAAGCAGTGTGGTTTTCGTCCTGGCCATGGAACTGGTTCTCACCCCAAAAAGGGGAGTGTGTCCTCGCTGGGTCAGGGATGAGATCCTACCCCAAGTGAAGGAGTTTGAGTACCTCAGGGTCTGGTTCACGACTGAGGGAAGGATGGAATGTGAGATTGACAGGCGGATCGGTGCGGCGTCTGCAGTGGACTCTGCATTTCTCTTAGAGAAAAGGTGAGAAGCACTGTCATCCAGGAGAACCTCGAAGTAGAACCACTGCTCCACCGCACTGAGAGAAGTCAGATGAGATGGCTCGTTAATCAAGGCATTGTCAGGACGCCTCCTGAACACCTCCCCGGAGAGGTCCAACCAGTAGGAGGCCACGGGGAATACCCAGGACACGTTGGAGAGTCTATGTCTCTCAACAGAACTGGGAACGCTTCTGGATCTGCCAGAAGGAGCTGGACGAAGTAGCTGAGGAGAGGGAAGTCTGAGCATCCCTGCTTTGGCTGCTGCCCCAACCTCAGGCAAGCAGTATAAGATTGGTAGTCAAAAAATTATATTAAAAGAAAAACGTATTCTAATTATTTTTTAATGAACAAAAAGAAAAAAAAATTAAACAGAAAAGCAGAAAAATTAAAAAAAATTAATTAAACAAGAATACAGTCAAAATTCCATTCAATTCCATTTTCCTCCGCTTATCCGGGTCCGGGTCGCGGGGGAAGCAGTTTCAGTAGGGAAGTCCAGACTTCCCGGTCCCAACGACCTCTTCCAGCTCCTCCAGGAGGACACCAAGGCGTTCCCAGGCCAGCTGTGAGACATAGTCCCTCCAGCGTGTCCTAGGTCTTCCCCGGGGCCTTCTCCCGACTGGGCATGCCCGAAACACCTCACCAGGGAGGCGCCCGGGAGGCATCTGGACTAGATGCCCGAGCCACCTCAACTGGCTCCTCTCGATGTGAAGGAGCAGCTCTACTCAGAGCTCCTCCCAGTTGGCCGTGCTCCTCACCCTATCTCTTAGGGTGAGTCCAGCCTCCCTACGGAGGAAACTAATTTCCGCCGCTTGTACCCACGATCTCATTCTTTTGGTCATAACTCATAACTCATGACCATGGGTGAGAGTGGGAACGTAGATCAATCTGTAAACAGAGAGCTTCAATTCTGTCAATGAAGATTATGAACAAGGTATCTCAGTGGGATTGAGAAGGGCCTCAAAGTATTCCTTCCACCAACCAACTAGCTCCACAGTCGAGGTCAGCAAGCCCCCGTCCGCACTGTAAACAGTGTGAACTGGGCGCTGCTTCCCCTTTCTGAGGTGTCGGACGGTTTGGCAGAACCTCTTCGAGGCCACCCGAAAGTTATGCTCCATAGCCTCACCGAACTCCTCCCACACCTGAGTTTTTGCCTCGACCATCACCGAAGCCGCGTGCCGCTTGGCCTGCCGGTACCTGTCAGCTCCTTCGGGAGTCCCACTAGCCATCCATGCTTGTTAGGACTTGACAGCTTGACAGCAGCCTTAACCCCCAGTGTCCACCATCGGGTTCGGGGCTTGCCACCACGTTTGGCACCGACCACCTTGCGGCCGCAACTACGACTGGTTGCCTCTGCAACAGAGGCTCGGAATACGGCCCATTCGGACTGAATATACCGGTCCTCCCTTGAGATGCAGGCCAAGCTCTGCCGATGATGAGAGTCGAAGACTCGACGAACGGGAGACTCTGCCAGACGTTCCCAGCACACCCTCACTACGCGTTAGGGTCTACCGGGTCTGTCCGGCATTTTTCCCGGCCATCTAATCCAACTCATCACCAGGTGGTGGTCAGTTGACAGCTCAGCCCCTCTCTTCACCCGCGTGTCCAGAACATGCGGACACAGGTCTGATGATACGACCACAAAGTCGATCATAGACCTGCGACCTAGGGTGTCCTGGTGCCAAGTGCCCTTACAGACATCCTTATGTTTGAACATGGTGTTTGTTATGGACAAACTGTGATTCGCACAGAAGTCCAGCAAAAACACACAACACGAGTTCAGATCAGGGAGGCCGTTGCTCCCAACCACGCCCCTCCAAGTCACACTGTCATTGCCCACGGGCGTTGAAGTCTCCCAGCAGAACTATGGAGTCACCAGCTGGGGTGCTCTCCAGAACCCTTCTGATAGACTCCAAGAAGGCTGGGTACTCTGAACTGCCGTTCCGCGCGTACCCACAAACCACAGTCAGGACCCTTTCCCCAGCCCTAAGGCGTAGGGAAATAACCCTCTCGATTACTGGGGATGACTCCAGCACAAAGGCACCAAGCCGGGAGGCTAATAATAAGCCCACACCAGCTCGCCGCCTCTCACCTGCAGCAACTCCAGAGAAGAACAAGGTCCAGCCCCTCTCAAGGAATTTGGCTCCAGAGCCCAAACTGTGGGTTGAGGTGAGTCCGACTATATCTAGTCGGAATGTCTCCGCCTCTTCCACAAGCTCTGGCTCCTTTCCCACCAGAGAAGTGACATTCCATGTCCCAAGAACCAGATTTGGCCGCCGAAGACCAGGTCGCCCGGACACCCGCCCTTGACCACTGCCCAAATCACAAAGCACCGGACCCTTATGCTTGCCCCTGCAGGTGGTGGGTCTGCGGGGGGGAGTTCCCGTGTAGCTTCTTCGGGGTAGGCCCGGCCAGGCCCCAGGGTGAAGGTCTGGCCACCAGGCGCTCGCCTACGAGCCCCCCCCCCAGGCCTGGCTCCAGGGTGAGGCCCCGGTATCCCACATCCGGGCGAGGTGTGGTCACTCCTCTTGTTTTTCTTCATAAGGTCATCATACATGTTTACATCATAGGGTCTTCATACAGTCAAAATATGAAGTGAAAAAAGTTGTAAGCTAACGAGAAAAAGTCTCAATTTTACAAGAATAAACGTGTAATATGCAAAAAAGAGGTCATTTTAGCAGCATACAGTTGAAATATTAAAGAAAAAAATATTTTTGAAAAGTTGTGATATTATGAGAACTATCTGGCTATGAGAACTAAATAAATTTGTGGGGGGGGGGGTTAAATTAGGTTGGGGAAACTTATAATATTATGCCAATAAAGTCAAATAAATAAAGCCATAATATTACAAGAAGAAAATTTACAAATAAATTATTTTAGGAGAAAGTTTTGGTAGCAGCAAAAATGCCCTGCTCTCTGGTCTTCCCAAAAAGAGTACATCAGCACGTGTCCTGATGAACACCAGAAGGCGGGCCCATATTACACCGGTTTTAGAATCACTGCATTGGCTCCCCGTGTGTTTCAGGATCGACTTTAAGGTTCTTTTAACAGTTTATATGTGCCTTCTTATCTTTCGGAACTGCTTTAACCTTATCAACCCTCACGGGCCCTGCGCTCCTCCGACAGCAGGCCCATTCCCAAAGTCTGGACCTACACTCATGCAGCGGCTTCTTTTCAGCTCTATGGCCCTTGTCTCTGGAACAGTCTACCCAAGGACCTCAGGGCCGCAGAGCATGTTTGTGTTTTTCGGAGCAGGCTCAAGACCCACCTTCTTGGTTTAGCTTTGGGGGTTGCAAATGGCGATGTGTGTGCGTGGGTGACCAGCGTGATGCCTGCGAGGGCTAAGAGGGTGGTCTGGCCGGGAATGATTTTAATCTGTAAAGCACTTTGTGTGTGAAAAGTGCTTTATGAATAAAGTTTCATTGATCGTTTCTTAAAATATGAATAACTTTGTAGCATTTGTGTTGCTTTACAAGATGTCAAAGGAGTTGATGTCAAAGGAGGAGGTTGTGGACCTTCATTTTTCAGCAAAGTGCTAGACAACTTTGCTATATGGGTAAAAAAAAAGCCAATATGGAGCATCTCTAAAGATTGTGCATTACAGGTTGATCTTGCAATTTCACCCACACTGTAGCTGAGTATGAGTATGAGTAGTACATGAGTGTTAACAAATTGGATATTTGGATCTTACCTTGTGCAGCTCAATGCCGATGCGTGTGTGAGCACCTGCAGCAGAAAGCAGATAAAAATCAGACTGTGGTTGAAACATTGTTCTTGAAAAAACTGCAGACTTTATGTTGGAGTATGACTGGTATGACTCCTGCCTTGTCGGTAGCTTAGAGCTGGCAATGTAGCGAGACGGCAATCGCAAGACGGGCTTGAACGGCGGTCACCGGCATTGTCTTAAAGCAGAACTTTGAGAGGTATTTGCGTGTGAGAGAGAGAAAACGCCGCATTGAGACCGTTTTTCTTTGCTTCGAAAGCACTCAAAAGTGATGGACTTGCCAAATGGCCAAGCCGAAAGCTTCCACTGCACACAACGTGATGCATTTAATGTTCCCTCACACAAAGACACTGCTTTATTTGCTTATTTATCCGGCCTTGTTTAAGCGGCCGTCTTTATGGCCCAGCTCTGGCCCGCTGCCTGAGCGCCAACTGGCAGCTTTGAACAATCTGTCAGCAAGTCGTTGAGCTAATGACGGACAGCCGCTTGTGTCACGTCCATATCATAAATCCACGTATGAAGTCTGATATTTCCGACCTGGAACTCTGGTTTTTTTTTGTTGCTGACTAGAGCAAGAGCTCCGCTGGTGCTTGCCTAACTACACTTCACAAACACGAAGATAACAACACCCTGAACTATACCTCGGAAAAGCGAGAGGTGCAGATTCCTGCAATTACAAGAGCTGACAGCTGCTAAAGAGTCAAGTCCAAAGCAGTTGCCTGCAACAATGCCTAACACCATGCAAGATGATAATGATACTAAAATGATACTACCCCTGGAAATGCAGATTTAAAAAAAAAACAATAATAAGATCTCAAATCCGCCTTTGCCAAAAGCTTGGAGTTCCAGCGGTCATGACTCAGCGTGGCTTTGTCAGGGACGCCGCAACGCAGCCGATTACGCCATTGAGAGACTAGCATGCTTCTGCTCTGCTGGATGCTATTTTCTTGGGGCTTTCTAACCCCATAAAGGACCAGAAGATCCCACTGGAGACTCCCGCTAGCCTTGATGACCTCATCGCCTTAGCGATGCGAAGTGTGAAGTGGACGCAAGGCAGACAAGATTCACCATCACGGACCATAGCGACTACAGCGATCATCTGACACCACGTCGCTAGCACCGAGGTTTTATGAGTCCATGCAGCTAGGAGGGAGCCAGCTTACCCCCGCCCCGCCTAAAGGAGCCGAGGCAAGCTACTTCAGTTCTATATCTTCTGTGGCCAAGCAGGCCGTTGCATCTCCCGCTGTCCTGTCAGTCCTGACGGCCCAGACTCTCAAACGTCCTGTCCCAGTCCTCCGCAACCCCCCGGGATGACCGTTTTCTTCAGAACCGTCAACCAGCTGACTACAACTCCCAGGCACGCTCTCCTAGTCTGATGGACACATGCAGCAGACGGAAATACTTTTACCGACTGGGGGCAGTTGACAGTTTTGTGAAACATTGTTGCAGACGGGGGGACATTGGGAGGACGTTGGAGGTGCTTGCACGGGACGTTGCACCAATCAAATGCAAACAGGACGTGATTATCGGACTTGCGGAAGAGGTGGCGCAATTACGCGTTCTGTTGGAGGAGAAGGAGAAAAGTTTTGCTGACCTGGAAAGGAGAGTGGAGGACCTGTCATAAATTCAAGGGAACAAATGTTTATCTAAATGATCACTTCACAAAAACCAATGCAGGAATTGCTAAAAAAAAGAAGCTAAACAAAATCCAAAACACATGCAAAGTATTCATTTAGACTAAAGGGTTCACCTGAGGAGGCCAAGGTGATCTTCATTAAAAATCTGAGGGAGCTGGAACAATATGAGGGCTAGCTGTACATAAAACAAATAAAAATAAATAACTATGGCATCTAAGCACAGTTCAACAAACTCCATGGATGATAATATTAAGGTTGGGATACAACACATGACTGTGAACTATAATCACCTGAAGCTGAGTCCATATAAGTACACGGAATACAAGAATACAGACTTAGAATCTGCGATGGATCCTGATAATATGTTCTTTTCACTCGACGCCTAGAACTGTAACTGCTGTACTGAAGAGGATTATAAGAACTCCATCCAATCTAAAGGGAAACTGTCCATAACTCACGCCAACAGCAGGAGTATTTATGCAAACTTCACTGCTATAAAGGAATATCTACACCCATTTAGTACCATAACAATATCAGAAACATAAATGTAAATAAAGTAATAGAAAATATGACGCTACAATAAAGGATGTGTTAGAATGTATATCCATAGAAATTTACAACAGGAATAAGAAAAATGTTAAAATAAGTTGTTTATACCGGGCTCCAGTCTCAAACTTTTAAACTATTCTCAAACTATTCATCTGTGGAGATTAAAACATTGATTTAATAAATTCAAATAAACACAAAACAACCAAAAAATTCATCAATAAGATTTGTATTATAAGCCTCCACCCAAGCATAACAAGACCCAGCAGAATCAGAACACATAGTGCTACACTTATAGATAATATTTTTACAAATATCATCAAGACTGTAACCACTAGTGGCTTAATGATATGCGATATAACCTAACACCCACTTGTCTTCACTTTGTATGACTATGATTATATTTATCATAAAACACCCCAATCTGTATTTAAACGATTACGGACTGAGGAAGCATTAAGCTCACTTGAATCAGATTTATCACGACAAGACTGGAATATTATATACATAGAGAAGGATGTAGACACATTTTTACACATCTTTTGTTTTTTATGTGACAAAAATGGTCCGATCCGTAAAGTAAGTAAAAATAACACTGCTATAAAATTTCCATGTATGACTAAGGGTATAGAAAATGCTGGTAAAAAAATATATACTTTATATAAACAATTCAATAAATTAAAAACTGAAGAATCCGAACATAGATATAAATTGTGTAAAAATAAATTGACTAATATAATAAGAGCTAGTAAAAAATCCTATTATACCGATCTATTAAATATTAATGAAAACAATACTAAAAGGGTTTGGGGAATACTTAATAATGTAATTAAAGGTGACAATAATAATAATAATTAATAATAATAAACGAATAAATATTAATAAAAATTGGGACATGGAATGTCACTTCTCTGGTCGGAAAGGAGCCCGAGCTTGTGGAAGAGGCAGAGACATTCCGACTAGATATAGTCCGACTCACCTCAAACCACAGTTTGGGCTCTGGAACCAAATTCCTTGAGAGGGGCTGGACCTTGTTCTTCTCTGGAGTTGCCGCAGGGGAGAGGCGGCGAGCTGGTGTGAACTTATTGTTAGCCCCCCGGCTTGGTGCCTCTGTGTTGGAGTCCTCCCCAGTAAACGAGAGGGTTATTTCCCTACGCCTTAGGGCTGGGGAAAGGGTCCTGACTGTGGTTTGTGCGTATGCGCCGAACGGCAGTTCAGAGTACCCAGCCTTCTTGGAGTCTATCAGAGGGGTTCTGAAGAGCACCCCAGCTGGTGACTCCATAGTTCTACTGGGAGACTTCAACGCCCATGTGGGCAATGACAGTGTGACTTGGAGGGGCGTGGTTGGGAGGAACGGCCTCCCTGACCTGAACCCGTGCGGTGTGTTGTTGCTGGACTTCTGTGCGAATTACAGTTTGTCCATAACAAACACCATGTTCGAACATAAGGATGTCCATAAGTGCACTTGGCACCAGGACACCCTAGGTCGCAGGTCTATGATCGACTTTGTGGTCGTATCATCAGACCTGCGTCCGCATGTTCTGGACACGCGGGTGAAGAGAGGGGCTGAGCTGTCAACTGACCACCACCTGGTGATGAGTTGGATTAGATGGCGGGGAAGGATGCCGGACAGACCTGGCAGACCCAAACGCGTAGTGAGGGTGTGCTGGGAACGTCTGGCAGAATCTCCCGTTCGTCGAGTCTTCAACTCTCATCTCCGGCAGAGCTTCGCCTGCATCTCGAGGGAGGACCGGGATATTGAGTCCGAATGGGCCGTATTCCGTGCCTCTATTGCTGAGGCAGCCAGTTGTGGTTGCGGCCGCAAGGTGGTCGGTGCCAGTCGTGGTGGCAAGCCCCGAACCCGATGGTGGACACCGGGGGTTAGGGCTGCCGTCAAGCTGAAAAAGGAGTCCTATCGAGCATGGATGGCTTGCGGGACTCCCGAAGCAGCTGACAGGTACCGGCAGGCCAAGCGGCACGCGGCTTCGGCGGTGGTCGAGGCAAAAACTCGGGTGTGGGAGGAGTTCGGTGAGGCTATGGAGCACGACTTTCGGTCGGCCTCGAAGAGGTTCTGGCAAACCGTCCGACACCTCAGAAAGGGGAAGCAGCCCCCAGTTCACACTGTTTACAGTGCGGACGGGGGCTTGCTGACCACGACTGTGGATATAGTTGGTCGGTGGAAGGAATACTTCGAGGCCCTTCTCAATCCCACTGACATGCCTTCCATAGAGGAAGCAGAGTCTGAGGATACGTACGTGGACAGTTCTATCACCGTGGCTGAGGTAATTGGGGTAGTCAAATCACTCCCCAGTGGCAAGGCTCCGGGGGTAGACGAGTTCCGCTCAGAATTTCTCAAGGCTCTGGATGTTGGAGGACTGTGTTGGTTGACACGCCTCTACAACATTGCATGGAAGTCAGGAACAGTACCTCTGGACTGGCAGACCGGGGTGGTGGTCCCCATTTTTAAAAAGGGTGACCGGAGGGTGTGTTCCAACTATAGGGGGATCACACTCCTCAGCCTTCCTGGGAAAGTCTACTCCAGGGTGCTGGAGAGAAGGGTACGACCGTTAGTCGAACCTCGGTTAGAGGAGCTGCAATGTGGTTTTCGTCCCGGTCGCGGAACACTGGACCAGCTCTACACCCTTGCAAGGGTACTCGAGGGTATGTGGGAGTTTGCCCAACCAGTCTACATGTGCTTTGTAGACCTGGAAAAGGCATTCGACCGTGTCCCTCGTGGTGTCCTGTGGGGGGTGCTCCGGGAGTACGGGATTGATGGTCCGCTTCTACGTGCCATTCGGTCCTTGTACAATCGAAGCAGGAGCCTGGTTCGCATTGCCAGCAGTAAGTCGAGCTTGTTTCCGGTGAACGTTGGCCTCCGCCAAGGCTGCCCTTTGTCACCGATTCTGTTCATAATCTTCATGGACAGAATTTCTAGGCGCAGTCAAGGTGTTGAGGGAGTCCAGCTTGGTGACCTTAGGATCTCGTCTCTGCTATTTGCAGACGATGTGGTCCTTATGGCCTCATCAGGCTGTGACCTTCAGCGTTTACTGGAGCGGTTTGCAGCTGAGTGTGAAGCTTCTGGGATGAGACTCAGCACCTCCAAATCCGAGGCCATGGTTCTCAGTCGGAAACGGGTGGACTGTACCCTCCGGGTTGGGAGTGAGGTCTTGCCTCAGGTGGAGGAGTTCAAGTATCTCGGGTTCTTGTTCACGAGTGAGGGAAGGTTGGAGCGTGAGATCGACAGACGGATCGGTGCAGCATCTGCAGTAATGCGGTCGCTGTACCGGACCGTCGTGGTGAAGAGAGAGCTGAGCCGGAAGGCAAAGCTCTCTGTTTACCGATCGATCTACGTTCCCACCCTCACCTATGGTCATGAGTTATGGGTCATGACCGAAAGAATGAGATCGCGGATACAAGCGGCGGAAATGAGTTTCCTTCGTAGGGTGGCTGGACTCACCCTAAGAGATAGGGTGAGGAGCTCGGCCATCCGGGAGGAGCTCAGAGTAGAGCCGCTGCTCCTTCACATCGGGAGGAGCCAGTTGAGGTGGCTCGGGCATCTAGTCCGGATGCCTCCCGGGCGCCTCCGTGGTGAGGTGTTTCGGGCATGCCCAGTAGGGAGAAGGCCCCCGGGACGACCTAGGACACGCTGGAGGGACTATGTCTCACAGCTGGCCTGGGAACGCCTTGGTGTCCTCCCGTTGGAGCTGGAAGAGATCGCCGGGGACCGGGAAGTCTGGACTTCCCTACTGAAGCTGCTGCCCCCGCGACCCGGACCCGGACAAGCGGTGGAAAATGGATGGATGGAATAATAATAATAATACATATCCAAATTATTTTATTGATGAGAATAGAGATGTCCATAATACATGGTTTCAATTAATTTTTTGTCAGTGTTGGACCAGATTTGGCAGGAAATATTCCAGAGTCTAGTAATAAATAATAGTAATAAACTGGAGTCACTGATATCAATCAAGTCACACACAATGTTTCTCTCTGGAGTACGTGAGGCGGACTGGCTGTGCTGACAAAGAATGCCAAGAACTTCAGGAAGTGCATCTCGTTGTGCCTTCAAAGCCATGCTGGGAGACTCACTTGTTTCTTTGGACTTCACTTGGGTCCTGCTCAACTGCTGCCTCGTTGTTGGGCCCTCTTATGTGTAGCTACTTTTTGGTCATTTGCTTTTCTGGGATTCTGTGTCTACTTGGGCTACCACGAGCAGCTTTTATTTTTACTGTATGTTTTGGGGGAGAGGGTGCAGAAAAGCTTTTTATCTCCAAAAGGGGGGCGCTGCAAAAAAAGGTTTGGGAACCACTGTCCTAGCACATGCTGCTCCTCATTGTGCTTTGATGCACTGCTCTGTAAATAGTTGTGACTATTACAGGTTTTATGTGATATAATTTGTTTTTTGCCTTATTGGTTTTTTATCCGTATGACACCATGTTCCGTGCACTTATCCTCCTGCCCTTCTCATTGATGAGTACCTAACCATTTGTTAGGTACTCATAGGGCTCACTCGTCCTGAGTGAGTAGAACGCTTTAAGGTTGGGTTTGTTTGATTTGGTTAAGAAATAAGGAGTTGGCGGACACAAAATGAGCATTCACACAATAAGTAAAGCGTGAATTAGAGTGAGAGGGGCTGGGATTAAATACGTGTGAAAGCCACCCAAAGAGACTGCAAGCATCCAAAGATGACCACAACCCCAGCAGGTGATGTCAATTTTCAATCATGCGCTTGTATATAAAACCCACTTAGTGTTGGCGTAACAAGACAGACCATGTGATTGAATTGGACCGCTCCCTTTTAGTGCCACAATGTCAAAGCGGGCCCATCAACAGGATAACAAATGCGTGGCTCTCAAGTCCGTTGTTTGACCTTTTTGTTTCCTGCAGCCGCCACTCAAAGGCGGGCTCACGAAAGCTGAAAGGAACAGGTGAGTTAGGAAGGATTTGTGTCATTTTATGTAATGAAACAGCATGCTAGCGCACCTCAACTGTTTTTCAACGCAGACGCACAAATAACAAAACAGTCATCTTATCCTTGCCAATTCATGGTTCGAACATCACACCCTCTACGGCGTTTTGTCAAAAATGTAAAAACATGCATGGTTCAATGCGGCCTATTATTAGTTTTTTTTTACTATCCATATTCATGCACATTTTGCATATTCATGGCCTAATTTATGTGTTTTCAAGCATACAAATGGCTAAGTGAACTAAAATAGATTTAAGGCTTGCAAAGACGCCGATGAACTGTAGTCTACACGCGCACCAGACCACAAACTTTTACCTCTACTACCCAGTCCAGTCAGGGATTCAGATCTCATAACTCCCAATAACATAATCATCATCATCATAGTAACAACACATGCCAATCTGTTGTGTCCATACTCCATTATGGCCATACTGAGTGCTCAATGTCACTTCCTGTCCTCAAATGGTCAGGTCTGGAACCAATGAACTGTGTACAATTAACTGATGAGCAAGGATTACTGTAATGGCGTCGCTAAAAAAACAGTACGTTTCACCAAGACAACACCTTATCAGAACTCAGAAGCGGTAAGGTGAAACTGAGCAGTCATGCACGTAACACCCGAAAGCAGGGCTGCAGCTACGGAATATTTTTCTCATCAACTATTCTACCGAAAATGTTCCCAAGTAATCGGGAAAAACATATTTATGCTCGGTTAAAGAGTAATAATAAATACATGAGAAAATACAACATTTCCCTAAATAAGCAATTGTTTTGTTTTTGTTTTGATAGAGAAGCAACCATTTTATTTTTTAAATTCACACTGTGCGTAAAGTGTCTTTTCTTGGGTCTGATGGAGTACTGATGGTGCTTTTCTAGATGAATTTATTCATTCCAGACTGTAACTATTTACCGAAAAATGGAGAGAAAAATTATTTTACAAAGCCTAAATTACACATTAGATTATAATATATTATAATATTATATAGTTATAATAATATATTAAGGGCTGCTCATTTAGGTAGACAGAAATAAGAGAAACTGCATTGTAACTGGGGGCTGCATTAAGCATTTTGGAGTAGGGCATCTCAGGGTACCCCACAATACTGTACGATACTCTATGCTTGAGTCACAATAACATCATAATATGGTGAACCGAGAAAAATCATTTCACAGTTTGACATAGTTTGGAGCGTGGGGTCGACAGGCGGATCGGCGCCGCTTCCGCAGTAATGCAGTCTCTGTACTGGACCGTCGTGGTGCAGAGAGAGCAGAGCCAGACGGCAGGGCTCTCAATTTACCGTTGGACCCATCTTCCCACCCATATCATGAGCTTTGGGTCCCAGCGAGTTCCACTGACTCATGGATACTCGAGGAAGACTTGAGTTTAACTGACTCACGGGTGAACGACAACGTTTTGAGTTTTATTAAAGGGTGAAACTTGTTGCGCATGTGCGAGTTTCTGCACAGGTGCTCTGACAGGTGACTCGAGTGCATCGAGTACTCGAGTGACTCATAAGAACTCAAGTCAGTAAAAATTTCCCATCATTACAATGCATCGCTAGCCTTGCTCATAAATAAGTTTCGGGGTAAAACTGTCACCACCATCCTTTTTAAAAAAGTACATCAGCGGTTGCCTACAGCCACACTTGTTAATGCCAACAAAAAATATAGTAATCACCAATTGGAGATTTTCTTTTCTTTTGTAAACCACTGACCTGGCAACTTTATACATTTTGTCTTGTAATATCTCAGGTATGCATGGTAGGTATGTTCTCATTCCGAGCAAAATTACCATAGACTGTTGGCATACATGGAGATGCAACGTTAGTGGTGCTGGTGCGTCAGAACCTCAAAAGCAACAATGAACATTTAGTAGGAGGACTGAAGAGAAAAAACAACACAAACAAAACGAGACTGAGGCTTTGGTTGTCTTATCAGTCAGCCTGTGTAATTCGTCCATTAGGATTTAATCCCAGTAATTCGAACTATTGTTGCAGGTAGATGCTATGCAGGTAGAGATAAGAAGTTGGTGGTGCCACATCCCTACGATCAAACTCTCTCCCAGCTACTAAAGTGAACAATCAAGATTTTAGTCAGATAGCGTCTCCCCGGCTTTTATTGTCTCGAGATCAATCTTTGATTAGCGTCCCAGAGCGTGGTGTTGTTCTAACAGGAGCCGGAATTAATTTGAAAACAGAAACCCCGGCAGGTTGACTAGCCGAAGATGCAAGAGGACGGTCTGCTGGGACAAAAAACAGAGGCGGGCAGTAACAGAAGAAGACATATACATGATCAGAACTGGGGGAAAACAGATACCGTGATCATGCAATCTTACACACGAAGGCTCGTTTGATGAGATGGGTCTGGAAAGCCTCCACCTGCCAGCTGCGTCTCCTCCTGCTTCAGTGTCTCTTGAAAGTCTCTCAGGTTCCCTCTTACAGGATCCACTGATTGGATCATTTTCCGCTGTCCTTGGGACAGTCCAATGATTACACATTGAATCAAGAGACAACAGGAAATTAGCGAGTGAACCGCGCCATGTATGCAGCACATCAACAACAACGATGACGACACTGCGGGACAAATACACTGGCCTGAAAAACTGTTTGTCCCCATCTTGACTTCGTATTTTTGCATATTTGTCACACTCAAATGTTTCCGATCATCAAACAAATTTAAATATTAGTCAATGACAACCCAACACAAGCTGATCTATCAGTCTGGAAAAGGTTGTATAGCAGTTTCTAAAGCTTTCGGACTCCAACGAACCACAGTGGGACACATTATCCACAAATGGCAAAAACATGGAACAGAGGCAAACCTTCGAGCACCCCTGAGTCAGTGAAAGTGAAGTGTTTGTCTACCGGTGGGTAAATGAAATTCAAGAGTGTCCGGCCAACCAAAATTACCTAAAAAGTGCAGCAACGACTCATCCAAGAGGTCAAAAAGACCCCACAACAACATCCAAAGAACTGCAGGCCTCGCTTGCCTCAGTTAAGGTCCGTATTCATGACTCCACCATAAGAAAACCGTGTTAAAGCTGTGATAAATGGAACCATGGATTCTGATTTCTACCAAAAAATTCTAAGGAAGAACATCCGACCATCTGTTTGTGACCTTAAGCTAAAACAAACTCGGGTTCAGCAGCAGGACAACGACACAAAACACACCAGCAAGTCCACCTCTGAGTAATAAAAGAAACAGTGGCCTAGTCAAAGTCCTGACCTTAATCATGCTGGAAAACCCTCCAATGGGGCTGAATTACAACAATTTGTTAAAGATGAGTGGTCCGACAGATATGAAATTCATAAGCTTGGATTCTTTTTTTTCTCAGTGGCATGATGTGATCGGTCGGTGGCTGGTGGTGAAGCTTGGCTCCTTTTTTCCTTGGCGGCAGGATGTGACGTGACCAGTGCAGAGTAGATACATTAATAAGTTACATAAACAGTGTCCCAAAAAATGTATACACACTTTAAATAATTGTAAACTAGGTGTTCATTATAATTTGTTTAATTTTCAACATGTAAAAGACTTAACAAACATCTTTTTTTTTTTCTTGCGTGTCTTGTCCGGCATCATAACAGCTGAATGGGAGTCAAGCTGCCTTTAAATGCTGGGCAAAATTGCTTTGCCAAGGGAATCTTCACAATCCAAATGAGTCTCCCTTGACATTTGACTGCGTTTATTATGAATTTTGTTGAGCCACATTCTGATACCGGCCCTGACATGGAGAGGGATGGGTGGGGGTTGTGCTGGGGGATATAAGAAAGGGTGCAGAAGAACCTCACAAACATATTTCAACTATATTATAAACAACCGTGATAATCACAATTTCAGCAACAACCAGAACAGTCACAGAGATAAATGAGAAAAGAAGGAGAAAAATAAAAATAATAATAATAGTAATAACAATATTAATAATAATAAATATACATTACATATTCAGTATATACATACCTACATACATACACATATATACACACATATATATATGTATATGTGTGTGTGTATATATATATATATATGTATATACACGTACATACATATATACATATACATACACACACCGCGCACATACACATATCCATCCAGTACATACATACATACACATACTGTGTACTATATATATATATATATATATATATATATATATGCATACATACATACGTAATAATAATAATAAACATAAAAGAAAAACAAAGAGAAAAAAAACAGAACCTCTTGAACAATGACCATCCAGATGACACGTGCAACAGATCTACATTAAATCTACATTAGTCTGCAGTGACAGGATAACTGCATCAGAATGAAGCAGAGAATGAGGAGATGTTCGTGGTGAACGCAGCCATGCATCCCAAACCACACTCCCTCCAAAAGCGGGGGTCCAACTAAGAAGACACCATGGCACGGCCCCCCAGCAGGCACCCCACAGAGGGGACGGCCCGACCCCGCTCCCCCAAGAGGTGACCGCGAGTCCACTACGAAAAGGTGCAAGGGAGACCCTGCCGGACGCCACGCGGAAGCCGAGCAAGGGCCACAGGTGGGCACGGACGCCAACCGCCAGGGGCAGCCGCCAGGGCCCGGCCAGCTATGGGCAACAGGGCACCTGCCATCGAACCCCCGGGCCCAGAAGCCACCCGCCCCCCAAAGCAGGGGCCATATTCAACACCCCGGGTACCCACACGCATAAACACATCCCATACACCCACACACCTACATTTTCACATATGCACCTGGAGTGCCACCCCTCTAATGCAGTGAGTGGCACTACTGCAAGCTCCCTTATGACACGGTGCCACACCACCATACCCGGCCGCCGGGAATCCCACAGCGGCCCCCCCACCCCATCAGTAGCTGCCACAGCCACAGCCCTATGCCCAGGCACACACACACACGTCGGCCCTCCCCCCAGCATTGCAGCAGGCTGAGCCCTGGAGCTGAGAAAGAAAGGTGTCCAAGAAACAAGGGTGTAAAAGAACCCCCTAACCCCCGCCCTCCCGCCCAACTAGGAGTGTTATGATGTGTGAGACGTGTGTGTGTGTAGGCAGTTAAAATTGAGGAGCCGAAACTGCGTGGCAGAACGCCCACCAGGTGTCACGGGTCCCGCCACCCTAAAAATGAGTGTGAGGTGTATGTGAGTCTATGTATAGTGAGTAAGTGTAATTAAAACTGGGAATTTTGCGGCCCCCAGGTCACCACACAAGGAGGTCATGTTTGTGACCCCCCTGCCACACCCTCATGGAGCAGGCGCACTCCCCAAGATCCTATGTGCTTGTTTGCAGGGGAAAAAAAATTCCCTCCCAGAAGACGAGCCAATAGGCAATAGGCATCCCTGTTCCCCGGGACCCACTGGGGGGCAGGGGCCAGCACGAGGCGGCAAAAATCATTCATGTTTTGTCAAACTGATGTCTGTTCTGGTTCAGACACTGCCGACAACGCAAAGCGATGGAATAGCACACAGCCTTGTAAACAAAGCACAGTCCCATGCCAAATTATACCAAATTTACCTAATTATATCCAATATTTGTGGCTGTTTGCTGAGAACCTAACCCTGGTGCACACCAAACAAGCAGATCTAAACCCAGCTCTGAACTGTTCAGCTTGTTTGGGATTATCTCGTTCCCGCTTGAAGTGCACCATCACTCCGTGTTTGTTTAAACCAAATCCAACCTGAGCGTTATCGCACTCGACAAACGACAGCACTCCGTTGAACACAAGATCTAAATTCCATAATCCGTTTACATTATGCTGTTGTGACACGATTTGTCCACAGTATCAGAGCAAAGACTCATAAAGGCTTGAACAGATGTTAACCGAGCAGCCATAATGTTGCTGTCTTTGCCGTTTCCTTATCCACTTAGCCCCCCATCTTATCCACTTGTTAATCTGCCGCAATCTACCAACTTCACGCTTTGTATCATACCACTGCAAATGCTACTCTATTTAATGAACCGCAGTCTCCTACAGTTGTCGTGGATGCCACTGAGCAGCTGTATCTAGTTCGGCATGTACTTGAAAGTGTTTGTATGTCTACTCAGCTGTTGCCGTACGGTTGTCGACAACGACCTCATCAGCGCTATTATTGCTGGGTGTGCAGCTATTGCAGCATTGGTTCTGTTGATGGGACGCGGAGGTGTCAGGTGACAACAGCAAGAGCTCCGACAAATAGCAGGTTGGGACACGACACGTTACTGAAAGGTAGGTTTGTCTTCTTCCCACTCTTTTTCAAACCAAATTGTTTTCTGTCTGTATGGTGTCTATTTTGTGTGTATTTTGTGTGGCTTGAAATTAAAAAAAATGTATCGGGACTTTACATTTCTGTCTTCTTGTTCTGCCCAGCGAAGAGACATGCAAACCCCGGTTTCCCCTTGGCAATTAGTTGTGTTTCTTAAGCTTTTTCTTGAGCCTTCGGCACCAATTTTGGATCAACATTTGCAGAAAAGTGTTGTAACTCATCGATTAGTTCCAGTTCTAGTGCCACTCTCCATCTCTTTAGTTGCCATTGCTCATTAGCAACAAAGGAAGCCGACAAGCTCAAACGTTGACCAGCATCATGGTTTCTGACCAAATTGACTCAGCAGAAAACACTGCCCCTTGCACTTCAGCGATGGATTGCACGATACACGCTCAGCTCCTGTAGAGAACTTTTAAGGGCTCATGACGGCGTCGGAAGGATAAAAGAGCAACATGTTCCTCTGGAGCCGCAGTTTGCAGACCCCTGTCCTAGATGTTTCATAGAACAACGGCCTTCCATAGAACAACAGAGTGAGCCCTCTTGTCAGTCGCTTTGTCTCTAGGGGAGGGGGTGCAACAAGGGACCATAGTGAGGAGCATAATTTGTAAAGTAGCACAGTTGAAATTAGGAGGGAAAAAATGCTCGCAAAGTCAAATGCCACTTTCCCATGCGGGATTATTAATTATGAGCAAGGTTTGCACATCAACACAAATTAGCACAAAATGGTAGCATCATAAAAGATACCAAAACAAACGTGCCCACTTCAAACATATCCACCCGACCCAGTTTTCCCTTCTGTGTATAAATATATGAGGGGAGAAAAACTCCACATCGAGATGCAGAGTCTTTTGCCCCGAGAGTCAACACTCACCGAGACGTTAGGTCTGCAAAGTAAATGCAAACGGAACAGCGCAACATGGTGTGCGCTCACAGAAAATGTGGTTTCGTCCATCAGAACATCAAACAATGGTGCCAGCCAGCATTTCCAGAAAGGCAGCCCCCTTTTGACAGTCACAACCTGAAGTCCACAACTTTATTGAGTGAAAGACGACATATTGGAGACATTCTATTTGCTTGTTGTATTTGTTGGCAAATATGTTGACGATAATAAATTAATACATCAAATTGTGGGACAGAAACCAAAAAGCAACACACGTGTTAAATAAAAATGTTTGTTTATCCAGTAAGTGTGGTTGGAGAAAATACCTCTATCCATATTGTCAAGGCCTTAGATAGCAGAGGTACCAGAGGTGAAGGGTCACATTAGCACATGTTTTTAAGACCTATTCAGCAGATGCCGCTCAGCGCTAATCATTGTTGGCATGAATGGAAGCCAAGTGAAGTGACCAAAATGTAGACGTGCTGTACAAGCACAGATGGTGAGGCTAAGTGAGGTCATTTTGGAGCAGTTGGAGATGAGGAAAATTCTTTAGGCTCTTTGGATCAGTCACATCAGCTACCATCTTCCCTCCGCAGTGCATCTGGATGCTTGGGCCACGACGGCAATCGGATGCGTTTCTTTGACAAGAGCAGATGGATTTGGGAGCTTTGGCTGGATGAAGAGCAGCCGTGCTCCGATGGAAAAAAACATAAGTTGGACAATGTGAGATGTGAACTGACATATTAACCTGCCGCCATCTGCTTGTGCTCGAATCAGCACAAAAGACAAGGAAAAAAGGCTCCTGGGCTTCATAAAGCATCGCGTTATACTCTCCTTAATTAATGGCAGCAAAGCTTTATGGATGTGCAACAAATAGCCAGAGACAGGGAGCCAGAAAGTGGCATCGGAATGAAGTAGACGAAAGGAGTGCTTCTTGTCCAGGGTTTTTGGAGGCAGCAGAATCAGGTCAACTCCCATCATGAGCGATGACAGCCTAATATGACAGCCCAAGGATGAAAAATGCAAAAGTGGATGAAAATGTGTTTTAAAGGTTCCTTTAAAGTCAGCCGTATTAGGAACATCAAGAGGGACGTCTGCCGTGATGAAACAGACCTTGACGTGGTGCTCGAGGTTAAAGGAGGCCTTGTTTAAACTGCACGTGTTGGGGTTTTTATAAGATGACACACCTTGCATGCAGGTGGTACACTGATAAACAACAAGGTGGACCAGGGGTGGAGTAAATGAGTAAATTACACAGACCATTTGTGCGGGAGGCAGAAAACCCAAGGAAACACTGCAGGAAGGGATGCAGACTCCGGAAGATCTATTGTAGAAAGCTTTCTGTGGGGGTTATCATGCGTAGTTCCTCTATACAGTAAAGTCCAGAACTCAATTTGAAGGCCCAAAAATTAGTGTAATAGGTCACCTTTATGAAACTTAGGTTATGGGACTCACGTGTCTTAGAGGAGTCGTATATCTGGGTGTTGTTAGCAAAAAGAGACATCATTACATTGGTGTATTATGTGACCAAAGAGAAGAACCTACAGTACTTTACATCAGAAACAGGAGTTGCCCCATGACAGAGCCTTGTGGCACACCAGACGTTATGGCAGCTGGGTTGGACTCGATGTTGTTAATAGTTTGTGTTATAGTGTGTTAGTGTTATAGTTAGTCAGTCAAGTAGGAGTTGAACCAGTTCAGTACAGGTCCAGACAATCTGGTCCCTTAGTCTGTCCATCATGATAGAGTGGTCCACCATTTCAAAGGCTGCAGAGAGCTCCAGCAGAACCAGGACCCTGGCTTTCCCAGAATCAACAGACATGATGATTTTTCTTAATACACTGTGTTCCAAATTACTAAACAAATTGTATTTTTCTCAGAATTTGCTAATTAGTCAATATGACTTACAGTCCTTATAAATGTCAAATCATCAACCTTTAGAGTACAATTGGAATGCTCTTGAACAAAACTCCCAATGATAACAGTATTTTTTTCAAAAACAAAAACTTAAAAAGCACTGCTCCACTTTATTATGAAAATTTTAATTTTTCTGAAAAGTTTCTAAAAAGCATTTCTCTGGTTGTTAAGAAGCAAAAATGGTCATTTGTTGAATTTGCGGCATATGGGGGTCATATTTACGGAAAGTTAAAGATATTTCCATCACTCACATTTTAACACGCCAAGTTACATGTTAACATAAGACCACTTCTTTGAGATAACCTTCACAATTCTTACTTTGAAGTTGTGAGTTTTGGGAGGTTTTGGTCTTTTGTGTGTCATGGATGCCAGGTCAGTTTGCTACACAAGGTACGGTTCCTTATATTGTACCACGATCCAAAACATGATTTAGCCACCTCCTTTCTGACATCACAGGCTTGTTGAGATATGCTGGCCATACTCTACTTCATCCATCCGAACCACCCAAGGTTGCACAGCCCTCATCAGTCAACAAGTTTGCTTGAAAATGAATCTTCATGTATTTGTTGGACCACTGCATCCGTTTCCGCCTGTGAGTATTGGTTAGGGGTGGCCAAAAACAGTAGGTTTACGCATAACTGCAAATCTCTGGAGGATCCTACACCTTGAGGTTCATGGGACTTCAGACTTCAGACACTTGTCCAAGGCATTGTGATACTTTACACTTTTTTGTCAGCATTATTTTTCTTTCCCATAAATGCGTGGCATCATTTTGAAGTCGTTTTCTTTCAATTGGGCTCACCTGGCAAACTAATTATGACGGTTGAGATTGATTACTGATTGATATCAGAGAGCCCCAAGACACAATGCCATCCATGAATTTCATTGAAAAACAAATTATGTTTAAAAAATCCTATTTGCATAATAATTTGAAACACAGTGTAGAGCTGTTTCTGTCGAGGATCACCATCTGAACCCAGACTGAAAGGTGTTAAAGGTCTGGTGTGTCTCCAGAAATGCTGTTAGCTGTTTGGCCTGCGCAGGAATTTTGGCCAATGAGGAGAGCTTTGATATCAGCCTATAGCTTTTGAGTTCAGTGGTATCCAATTTTGCCTTCTTACTTTTTGCCTCTCGAAACTCTGCTGCAGTTAAACATATTCTGGTTCATCCAGGGGCAGGCCAATTTGCGAGTAATATTAGATTTCTAGGGAGCCACTTGGTCAAGAGTGGAGGTACAGTGTGCAGCAAAGCCCTGTATAAGCCATCGACATCTAGGCATTTAATCAGACATATGGATCAAAGGATGGAACGGAAGATGGACAGGCGGATTGGTGCAGCATCTGCAGTGATGCGGACTCTGCACCGGTCTGTCTCAATTTACCGGTCGATCTACGTTCCTACCCTCACCTATGGTCATGAGCTTTGGGTAGTGACCGAAAAGACAAGATCGCAGGTACAAGCGGCCGAGATTAGTTTTCTCCGCAGGGTGGTTGGGCTCTCCCTTAGAGATAGGGTGAGAAGCACTGTCATCCGGGAGAGACTCGGACTAGAACCGCTGCTCTTCCTGCTGAGAAGAGCCAGATAAGGTGGCTCGGGCATCTGGTTAGGATGCCTCCCGGACGCCTTCCTGGGGAGGTGTTCAGGGCACATCCAACCGGTAGGAGGCCTCTGGAAAGATCCAGGACCTGTTGGAGAGACTATGTCTCTCAGCTGGCCTGGGAACACCTCGGCATCCGCTGGGAAGAGCTAGACAAAGTGGCCGGGGAGAGGGAAGTCTGGCCTTCCCTGCTTAGGTTTCTGCCCCCGCGTCCTGACCTCAGATAAGCAGAAGAAAATGGATGGATGGACATGGACCTGTTCTGGTACACTACAGCAAGGCCTTCTTTCTGACAATTGGGGCGGGGCTGGCCCACTGTACATCAGAAGAGAGGGCACAATTCATTTAAATGAATGAATTCTTTGGAAAAACATTCATTCATTTTCTATGCCACTTACCCTCTTTAGGGTCGCGGGTATGCTGGACCCTATCCCAGCTGGCTTTGGGCGAGCGGCAGGGTACACCCTGGACTGGTCGCCAGTCAATCGCAGGGCACATATAGACAAACAAACATTCACACTCACTTTCACACCTATGGACAATTTAGAGTGGCCAATGAAGCTAACATGCATGTTTTTGGAATGTGGGAGGAAACCGGAGTACCCGGAGAAAACCCACACACGCACGGGGAGAACATGCAAACTCCACACAGAGATACCCAACAGAGATTCGAACCCGGAACCTCCTGACTGTGAGGCCAATGTGCTACCCACTCAGCCACCGTGCGGCCTTTGGAAAAACATTAACCTAAAATTTCATATGCCCCAGTTTTCATATGCAACTGTCAGAGTCTTGCTCCCAAAAACCAACAAGCGTTACGTTCACTTGCATTGCCTTTTGTTTTTTCCTTGCCTTCTTCTGGGAGTGTCCTTTTGGTTGCAGGAGCTGCCACGGCAACGGGAGGCGGGGCCACGGGACGCACCTGCACGTAATCTGCGGACACCCTTTATAAGCAGAGGGCTCGCACCTGGGAGATGCTGGATTGTTCTCTTCCACTCGGGAAGGATCACGTACGAACTTGCACGTTGCCTCTTTTCCCAAACTTCCTGTTTGTTCCAGCAGTTTTGGACTCCAATCCAGCTTCGCTCCAGTGTCTCCCAGACGGTACGTCCCGTGACCCGGTCTACCAGGTTGGGTACCCCGAGGCTCGTGTATGTTCTACTGGCCCATTGTGCTCACTCTCCAGTCCTGTGCGACAGCACCATCGTTTTCTGTTTTCTCTGTTGTCTACATTAAAGACCAATACACCGCCTCCGACCTGCCTGCTTCCGTTCAGGTCCGAGGGTTCGCTCCTGCAAGACCCGTAACAACAAGATTCCAATGACCACCGACAGCAGCGCAAACCATCTCTTTTGGAATCGAGGATGAAGCTGGATGCAGCCTGGGATTGTGAAATTTGGTCTGCACCCAGACCTCGTCCTCTGGGCTAAAACCATGTAAAACACAGGTTTTATCATCATTTGAAATTATTTATAATTCCAGCCATTGCCTAATGACGCCAAAAGAATAGGGGTTTAAACAACCAATCAAACCGTGAGTCGTGGTTAATAGTTGTCTGTTGATAAGACTGCGGGTGTGTAAATGTCTTCAAAGCCAAAGAGCAGTGAAGTGATTGAGCGTCAGCGAGGGAGCGCTTGCTTGTGTGCAACAAACGTGGAGCAGTTTGTTTGGATGTTGATGGACTCTGTAAGACGTAATGAGCGGATGACCCAGGGAAGCCATCTCTGATGCCTCCATTAGTATAACCACAGTCAGTCGAAAAGCTGTGTGTGTGTGTGTTTGTGTGTGTGTACGGGCCACCACCTCTATTCCTCTATTCAGTGTCATCAATCCTTTTTAAGCCGTATTCACTCGGCTCATGGCCCTTTTCGTCACATTGGTTTGATGAAAATAAAGACTGAAAATAATCCCCCAAAACAAAAACAGTCCATCATGCATTCATGCACCTAATAAAGGTACCTTCCTAAAAAAAAAAAATCATTCACACTGCTTATTTTTGGGGGATTTGTATTAACTGGGGAATTGTCTTCCAGCAAATTTTTACGTTTCTTTAAAAAAAAAAAAGTCCAAGCTGTTTACGCAAAAGCTTGGTTTGTACGGAACTGTCGCGATAGCGTAACATGAGACTCTTTATAGACACATTGCTGTACACTTCCACAAACGGCACCTCCATTTAGAGCATATCATGCATAACCAGCAGAAGCTCACCCACACACTCTGTCTTGTCCTCCTTTGCAGATACATGCATTGTTATTCATGATGTATGCAGCCTCTGCATTATACATGCAGACCTGCATTTGCATACAACACTTGAGAGAGGCTCCTGCACCGTGAGCCTGAACCCTTCCGTGCCCCTCGCCCTACTCGGATCTGGACACTGAGAGCTGGGAAGACATTTGACCTGAAATGAAATGAAGGCCAAGCCTCCATCACACAAAACTACATTAAACATGTGTATTAAACACACCAATCCATGTCTTAAGACTGGGTTGATCCAATGGTTTTCGGGTTATTAGGCTACAAAAGCACATAACTTCCCTTGTGTTTAATTAGAAATGGATGCAGTTCTTAAGAGCATCCAGCAGCTTTGATCAGATCTGCATGCACTGTATAATGTTGGTTGTGTGACTCAGATGATCTAGTACATGTGACATTGCTGTACAAGTGTTTTTTTGCAAGGTTCCATTCCATTTTCCTCCGCTTTCCTCTGCAAAGTTGTGATCAAACAAAAAAAAAGTTTTAATTTTACAAAAATAACGACAAGATACAATTTGTTTAGTCATAAATTCATTAAAAAAAACAAAATAAATAATTAATAATTCTTCATAATGTAATGAGAATAAACTCAAAATATTATGGAAACAAATTCATTATTACGAAAAGAACATTCCCCCAAAAAGTAGTTGAACATATTTTTTTATAAACAACAGCAGAAATAGAAATATGACAAGAACAAAGACAAAATATTACTACATTAATACAAAATCTATTTTCCAAAAGTCATAATCTTCTGAAAAAATAAACATTTTTGGAAAATAATGTCGGTGGAAAAGTTATGATGGGGATAAAGTCATAAAAATATGAAAATAAAATTTACAAAGATTATTTGAAAAAAATCTCAAAAAATGGGGAAAAGAGCGAATCCAAAGCTGTTAGTAAAAGCTGCTTAGCACATCTACTTGCTTTATGAAATATCAAAGTGGCAAAGTTGCATCTTTTCTTATTTACAAAAAATATGGAAAGACAAGTTATATGTAGCATTCTAGTCACCAGATATCAGTAATGTTATGAGACATGACGGTAAATTACATTACCGTGATGCCATGGTTGAGATTAAGTTAGGAAAAAAAGGTCCACCACTCATTCCATGTGGAAGTGGTAATTTTTTGGCTTCCTCGTCCTCCTTTCTCACTCCGTTTGAAACACATTCTTAAATTTAGACATTTGAGACGCTAACAAGTTTTTAAATATTTCATCCTACTTTGTGCAAATTCACTTATCGCAGTCAGGTCTGGAAGCAATTAACTGCAATAAACGAGGGGCAACTGTAATTAAAGAGAGAAGGGGAGTGTTATTGCAACTGCAACTAATCAATGTGTGATAACGGGTCAGAAGATCTGACATGTAAGGAGAAGAGGCGTTTGTGAGGGTGAGCTGTCACCCTTTAAACGAGTCATACACACACAGGAAAGCACAAGTTCTACAAGCCGACCAATTACAGCCCTGAGTGTCAGCCTCGGTGCAGACTGAACAAAGCAAAATGTGGAGGACAAATAAAATAGGGAACCAGATGCATACCTGAGAGCAGGAAAGCATATGCAGGGACCAAAATGTAGGAGGAAAATGGCTTACATACGGTTTAGTTGGAGCTTAGCCTGTAAGCACATTGCAGTCTTGGAAAAGAGGCCCACAAATTAGCAACATTAATTAGCACATTTCAAACAATGATTTAAATTCCAGTGGTAACGGCACCGCCAAGGTCCATTCTCTGCACTCTGCTGAGTCAGGCTAGCTCTGCACACATGTCAACAGACCTGATGCTCTTCCTACCCAAACTGACCAGCCGTGACTTGGAGCCACGTCCGCCACGCCTGCTGTGCCGGGGGCCCGCAAGCACTGCAAGCACCCACACAGACCCGGTTGCCTGGTAACCGAGCATAACTTCACCAAAAATAACGGCTTTGAACAATGCGATGAGCCGATCTGCGCATATGGAAGGAAGAGAGAGGGAAGCGGATGACGCGACGGCGGCTGAATGAGCAAATTAAAAAACGCCGCAATGGAATAAAACAAATCTGATCCGTTCCTGACATTTACTTGAAAACTTCTGGACAAGCTGCTGGAGATGAGAAAGTGTTATCTGGCTGCTGTGCCACACAAACTACACACACACGTCATTCGTGCGGCACTGAGGGCCAATATTTGGTAAAGGATTGTAAAATCGAAGCCCTCCGCTGCATTTTAAAGCAAGAATGCCAGAAAATCCACAAGATTTTCAAATATCACTCTGGCATCCCCTGAGGCCTGACACGGAGCGGCTGCTTAATCCGCTTCATTATTCACACGGTCCCGCACGTGACGTGTGCCACTCGCAATTCCGCAAAGCCTCCCACCAGCGTGACCCTGTTCCTCCAGAGCCCCCGCTCTTAGATTGGGTCACAGCTTTCAGCGCGACTAATTGGCTGCTTGGCATGGCAGATGACTTTTAATTTATTTGGATGGGCGGTAATTGGAAGTCGCTGGGACGCAACCACTCAGCAGCTCAGTGTGAGAGGGAAAAAAGAAGAAGACTTTCTAAAGGGCACCTGCTTGTTTTTAAACAGGCAACCAATTATTTACCATCACCTGACTTTCACTTAAGTCTTGACAGAAAACGGGGTTTCTTTTCCTAATTTTTTCCAGAATCCACCACCCTAACGTGAGACATAAACACACGTCTTTTTCTTTTCTCTGCAGCAAAAACAGCAGTGGTGGTCGTTCTAATGTGTTACCTTTTGGTAGTGGGCTGAGGCATTGTAAGCGAATGCACACCTCCAGCGTGGCCTAGGTCTTCCCGGGGGCCTTCTCCCGGCTGGGCCTGCCCGAAACACCTCACCAGGGAGGCGCCCGGGAGGCATCCGGACTAGATGCCCGAGCCACCTCAACTGGCTCCTCTCGATGTGAAGGAGGAGCGGCTGTACTCTGAGCTCCTCCCGGATGGCCGAGCTCCTCACCCTATCTCTTAAGGTGAGTCCAGCCACCCTACGAAGGAAACTCATTTCCACCGCTTGTATCCGCGATCTCTTTCTTTCGGTCATGACCCATAACTCATGACCGTAGGTGAGGGTGGGAACGTAGATCGATCGGTAAACAGAGAGCTTTGCCTTCCGGCTCAGCTCTCCCTTCACCACGACAGTCCGGTACAGCGACCGCATTACTGCAGATGCTGCACCGATCCGTCTGTCGATCTCACGTTCCAACCTTCCCTCACTCGTGAACAAGTACCCGAGATACTTTAACTCCTCCACCTGAGGCAAGACCTCACTCCCAACCCGGAGGGTGCAGTCCACCCGTTTCCGACTGAGAACCATGGCCTCGGATTTGGAGGTGCTGAGTCTCATCCCAGAAGCTTCACACTCAGCTGCAAACTGCTCCAGCCTGATGAGGCCATAAGGACCACATTGTCTGCAAATAGCAGAGACGAGATCCTAAGGTCACCAAGCTGGACTCCCTCAACGCCTTGACTCCGCCTAGAAATTCTGTCCATGAAGATTATGAACAGAATCGGTGACAAAGGGCAGCCTTGGCGGAGGCCAACGTTCACCGGAAACAAGCTCGACTTACTGCTGGCAATGCGAACCAGGCTCCTGCTTCGATTGTACAAGGACCGAATGGCACGTAGTAGCGGGCCACCGATCCCCACAGGACACCACGAGGGACACGGTCGAATGCCTTTTCCAGGTCAACAAAGCACATGTAGACCGGTTGGGCAAACTCCCACATACCCTCCAGTGCACTTGCAAGCGTGTAGAGCTGGTCCAGTGTGCCGCGATTGGGACAAAAAACACATTGCAACTCCTGTAACCAAGGTTTGACTAACGGTCGTACCCTTTTCTTCATCACCCTGGAGTAGACTTTCCCAGGGAGGGTGAGGAGTGTGATCCCCCTATAGTTGGAACACACCCTTTGGTCACCCTTTTTTTAAATGGGGACCATCACCCCGGTCTGCCAGTCCAGAGGTACTGTTCCCGACTTCGATGCAATGTTGTAGAGGTGTGTCAACCAAGACAGTCCCCCAACATCCAGAGCCTTGAAAAATTCAGGGCGAAACTTGTCCACCTCCGGAGCCTTGCCACTGGGAAGTGATTTAACTACCTCAGCCACGGTGATAGAACTGTCCACGTACGTATCCTCAGACTCTGCTTCCTCTACGGAAAGCATGTCAGTGGGATTGAGAAGGGCCTCAAAGTATTCCTTCCACCTACCAACTATATTCTCAGTCGAGGTCAGCAAGCCCCCGTCCGCACTGTAAACAGTGTGAACTGTAGACCGCTTCCCCTTTCCAAGGTGTCAGACGGTTTGCCAGAACCTCTTTGAGGCCGACCGAAAATCGTGTACCACAGCCTCACCGAACTCCTCCCACACCCGAGTTTTTGGCTCGACCCCCACCGAAGCCGCGTGCCGCTTGGCCTGCCTGTACCTGTCAGTTGCTTTGGGAGTCCTGCAAGCCATACATGCTTGATAGGACTCCTTCTTCAGCTTGACAGCAGCCCTAACCCCCGGTATGCGTGTTCATGTCTCACCTAAAGTTTGTGAATGATGGGATAATTTACAGGCCGCACGGTGGATGAATGGGTAGCATGTTGGCCTCACAGTCAGGAGGTTCAGGGTTCGAATCTCCGTTGGGCATCTCTGTGCGGAGTTTGCATGTTCTCCCCGTGCGTGGGTTTTCTCCGGGTACTCCAGTTTCCTCCCACATTCCAAAAACATGCATGTTAGCTTCATTGGCCACTCTAAATTGTCCATCGGTATGAATGTGAATGTTTGTTGGTCTATATGTGGCCTGCGATTGACTGGCGACCAGTCCAGGGTGTACCCTTCCTCTTGCCCAAAGTCTGCTGGGATAGGCTCCAGCATACCCGCGACCCTAATGAGGATAAGCGGTATAGAAAATGAAAGGGAACATTTACAAAAAAGTTTTCTTTTAAGTTTACTGTTTTATTTATATTGGGGGGTCACAAGAATTGTCTTTCAGAAAACCCGTCTTGTCTCAAGGGCACTAGATGTGGAATGATAAATAATTAAATAATTTTACAATAAATGAAAAAAAACTCCGTAATTTTGCCGACCACAATATATTGCGTGTGTGTGTGTTTTCCTTGTTTCCCTCCTCCAAACAGGCTGGAAAAAAGTTCATGCTGTGCACTGCTTTCGGCATCTTGCCGTGTTTGTTGCATAAAATGACATGAACTGAGTGAGCCCTTTTGTCACTCTCTTTGTCTCAGCGGGTGGAGGCGGGGCCGCTGGTATACAGTCACACACATATAATCATCAATAGTCCGCTCGTCCAGGGGTGTGATTCAAAAGTTCTGCTACCATAACAGCGTTAGATAAATATATTTTTAAAAATATTTTAGCACAGGTGTGCTTGATTTTAGTTTGATATCAATTTCTGTTCATTTGGAGTTGTTATGACTTTTGGAAACA
Source organism: Oostethus manadensis (assembly GCA_024372805.1). Taxonomy (NCBI): domain Eukaryota; kingdom Metazoa; phylum Chordata; class Actinopteri; order Syngnathiformes; family Syngnathidae; genus Oostethus; species Oostethus manadensis. The sequence continues at coordinate 1,420,126 of QODF01000109.1, read as the reverse complement.
CTGCATGAAAATACAATGTTTGCCCCCTTCTTGATTTCTTTTTTTTTTTTTGCATGTTTGTCACTGTTAGATTTTTCACATCATCAAACAAACTTAAATATTAGTCAAAGACAAAACAAGTCAGGCCAAAAATGCAGATTTGAAACGAAAGTTTTAGTTTTTAAGGGAGAAAAAAATGCAAACCTTCATGGCCCTGTGTGAAAAAATTTGATTGGGCGACCACTCATTGGAAGGTTCACCACTGCTCCATGTTTTCACCATTTTGTGGATAATGGCTCTCACTGTCATTTGCTGGAGTCCCAAAGCTTTAGAAATGGCTTAATACCATTTTCCGGACTGACAGACCTCAATTAATCTTAATCTTAAATTATGTTTTAACTGGAGCGGGAGAATGACAGTTTCACACAGGGCCATGTAGGTTTGGGTTATTTTCTCCCTTAATAATAAAAAGTTTCACTTAAAAACAGCATTTTGTGTTCAGTTGTGTTGTTTTTTTATTTTGTTTACTTACCTGAAATAGTTACAGTAAGTGTTACAAACATTCAAAAAAATAAGAAATCTAGAAAGGAGCAAACACTTTTCACACTAGTGTATATTCTAGCTTGTCCTATCTTTTTTTCAATAAAATACAGTCAAAACGGGGATATTTCAGACATAGTCGCAAATGGTGATTAATTGTGATTAATTGTTATGAATACTGACTACAAAACCAAGACTTCTTCCTTGGGGGGGTTCTCTATGGCAACGACAATGCATGATATGCTGCATGCTTGTTATACCTCATTAAACAATATGATAACAAATGAGGGAATCATATGTCCCAATGTCACGGTACATGTAGGAATTCATCTTTCCCCAAAATTAACCGCGACTCCCCCTAGTGCCGACGGCACTCGTGCAATCCCATAACCCAGACGCATGCTTGACTGCAGCCAAGACACTTGTTACTTGGTATTCACTTGGGTTGCCAGCTATTTAAACAATAACGGCTGTGTGTTGACTCATTTTCAGTACATAGGGCTTTTAAACTGCTGCCCAAGCTGTACACAGACTACTCTAAAGGTAAATTTGTGCAGAATTGTCCTCTGGCAAGATATGCTGTCATAAAAATAATGGGTGGATTGTGTTGAACTGGGTATGCAAAGGCAAAAAGAGCCCACAGAACAGTCGTGATAAACACATTTGTTTCTTTTTAGGAAAGACAAAGTACGTCTAACGAGTTTGATAAGAAATCTCTTTGTTCCGGTTCCCTTATCACATTCACACGTGCTGGCAGCCACTCCGGACCCAAATGCAACCCGTCCAAGCAGGTCACAGAGGTTCTGTGTGTTGCTACGGCAACTGTGATGCTGCGCAAGATGCTCGTTTCCATAGCGCCAGTGTGCGCTTTTGGCCCCACCCTCTGCTCGCTTTGACTCCGTCAGCTGAATTTCCAACAAGTGCCGTCAATAGACACGACAAGGTGTTTTTGAAAGGATCAAATAAACATCAAGTACTTTGCAAAAAAGTATCAAAACATAAAAATAACCCGTGTAGATGGTCCGTCAGCACTGCATGGAGCGAGCAAATACGTAATGATGTCTTCGCTGTGCGGACCTGCAGTGAGCAGCATGGAGCTAATAAGGCATGGCATGGACTCACGGGCCTCCCAGGCTAATTAGTGGGATAATGGCATGTATAATGTGTTCCTTTTCCTTTTCTTTGTAACCTTTCCAAAATTCAAGAGGCTTGTCTTTTACTTTTTCAAATGTTTCTACTGACGTAGTAGTTTCACTTTGGGCAAAAAAAAGAGTAAAATATAAAAATAGTCCATCCATCCATCCATGTTCTTCCGCTTATCCGAGGTCGGGTCGCGGGGGCAGCAGCCTAAGCAGTGAAGCCCAGACTTCCCTCTCCCCGGCCACTTCGTCCAGCTCTTCTCGGCGTATGCTGAGGCGTTCCCAGGCCAGCTGAGAGACATAGTCCCAGCTGAGAGACATAGTCTCTCCAACGTGTGTGGGTCTTCCCCGTGGCCTCCTACCGGTTGGACGTGCCCTGAACTCCTCCCCAGGAAGGCGTTCGGGAGGCATCCTAACCAGATGCCCGAGCCACCTCATTTGGCTCCTCTCAATGCGGAGGAGCAGCGGTTCTACTCCGAGTCTCTCCCGGATGAAAGTGCTTCTACCCCATCTCTAAGGGAGAGCCCAGCCACCCTGCGGATAAAACTCATTTCGGCCGCTTGTACCCGCCATCTTGTCCTTTCGGTCACTACCCAAAGCAAAAAAAACAGTAGAGTAGCTAAATTGGTCACTTCCTGGAGAAAAATGTCCTTTTTCCTGGATGTCGGAATGATGTTTTCAAAAAGCTCTTGCATTGCATTTACCTGGTGTACCTAATGAAAAGGCCATGAAGGTCACCCATGCACTTCCTCCAGTGGCCACCAGGCGTACATCATTCACAGGGAATAGTTGAGATATTTGCAAGCGACATGTAATCGTCACTAAAAGCCTTTTCATTCCATCAATATTGAAAAATGTCTCCTTGAACTCTTCTTCTTGCGTCACACCAACAGCTTCCATTATCACAAATTCTCACAATTTGCTGTTCCTTCCTGCACCCCATCATTTTCTCATCAATTGTAATACTTTTGTTCACTTCCTGTATTCCACATGTACTCTGTGCAAGTTTAAAACACACGGGATGTAAGGATGTCCTTCTGGACAACTGTTAGAATTCCTACTATGGCAAGAACCAATCAGCTAATAAAGAGAAACGAGTGGCCATCATTACTTTAAGAAATACACGTCTGTCAGTCCGGAAAATTGCGAAAACCTTCAATAGCTTTTAACCCAGCTCCAGACTCTGATTCCATACCTTTCCAATTTTGTAATTAGGATATTGTGCTTCATTGTACAGAAAGCTTTTGTCAAAACCATAAATCCTGCAGCTGCACACTCTGCAATCCGTAGCGTCGGTCATTTCCTGGGTAGTTTCGATCATGCCATGGAAGTAGAAATGTTAGCTCGGTATCTGTATTAGCTGTCAGCAAGTAATTCGTCTAACCTGTCGTTGAATCGCTTTCCAGTGACTCTGGAAAATGGTGGTAAATCATATTCCATCAGTAATTGGTGTTAATTGTATTGTATTGATTCTTAATTGGACTGGAGTGCATTGTAATTGCAGGGTATCCTTCGGTATCTAATCCTCCTTGGAGTGAATGATATCATATTGCATTTCAGTGAATAGTATCGTATTGTTTTTGGTCACATATTAATTGCAGGTCGTGCCTCGGTATCAAGGGAATCATATTGTAGCACATTTTCCGTGGACTCACAAGAGTACCAAAATGAAAAGGAAACATTGTAGATGTGGGAATATAAAGAGTGTCAATAAAAATATACTCATGTAGTAATATTTTTCCGTTTTGTCATTGCCTTTGTCTTCTCCTTTTGCCTTTTGTCATTGCATTTACCGGATGGCTCAAACTGCAGACAAAAAGCAAAGGAAAAAGAAGTCCCATCCAGCCTGTTAGCAGCTTTGATGTGGACTCCATCATGCAAGACATTCGTGCAAAGTATGTGCATGGTGTCGTCATGGTGACATTACTTTTTTCAGGGCACCCACGCTAAGATTAGCGTTTAAACATAGCTACTACACATCCACTGCAAGCAGGAATCATGTGATCAGGTATGGACCACTCACCCTGGCAGAAGGACTGGCTTTTACTCTTCGTCGCCAGCTAGAGCCATCCGATAAATGCAATAAGAAAAAGCAAACGGAAAAGACAAAGACAAAACAGGAAAACCAATGACAACATGGAAAAAAACAAATACAACGCAGAAAAAGCAATGAAAAAAGGAATTGAGTCTCATTCACATTGTAGTCGAAGTAGATTGTGTTGCATCACATTTTTATCGAACGGTATGATTCCTGAGGGTGATTCATATTGTATCACATCATTTTATGGCATCACGCTATGGTGTTGTATCGGTAATGGGAGTGACTGGTAGTGCAACACCGTAGCTGGAGCGGCTTGTATTGTACAGCATATTTAGCGGTCTGGTACGGAGTAGCTTTCTTTGCATCGTGGATGTTATTGTCAGCAGTGACATCGAGCGACGCTTGACATGGGCGTCAGTGATGGAGACGCACATCCCTGAAGGCGAAAAGGTCGCAGTCATCATTTGCACCGTGTGGAAGACTACCAACAGCCAGGAAGCTTCTATGTGGAAAAAAAGGGCAAAAACATTGAGCAGGAAGCATCTTGGATGGATGTTTTTATCTCGAAGGTCGTCCCCCATCTTCCTCCTTTCTCTCCCTCTCTTATCTCCGTCACCTCGCTGCTGTCCTGCCCTCGTCTTGTTCCTCACCCTCATCGCCCGTCATTGTCTACCCGCCTGGCAGGCCTTCGTCGCACCTTGAATGCAACACGACTCCAAGGACGAGGATGAATCGACTTGAAGGGGAGAGACATTCGAGAAATAGTCTATTTGCCATCTTATTTAGCCGTGCGTGCGTGCGTGTGTGTGTGTTCTCGGGGCTCGTTAATAACCGCTACTAATGAAGCGCCCTTCGGCCCACACGCACACATTTTAATGGAGAAAACATACAGTATGTGGCTGTCTGTCTTTAATTGTACTTTCTTGCGACCTTACTCCTACAATCACACACACACGCACACACACACACACTCAATAAAACTCCACACAGCCATTAAGGCATTATTGCATGTTTATTACACTTCATTAAGTACAGCACCTAATGCAATCCAATAGAAAAACTCGTTTTTTACCAAAATAATCACACTCACTGCAGAGGTTCATTTAACAATATGTTTATTATAAATATTGTAGTTTTTTATTATGTTAATTATTGTTGTTACATCACACATATTTCTTTTTTTTTTTAATTAGGATTTAGCTGCATTTAAATTGTTATTTTAACTCTCCACAGATTGTGCAGGCGTACCAGATAGTATGACAAATGAGCATGCCCCGTATTGCAAGTAGGGATCCTCAAACCCTCGACCAGGGTTTTATGCTGCCAATCCCGATATCGATCATCCATGAGTGAAATCGACCAATACCGATTTTGACACATGGATTAACTATACATTTTTCAATTTATTTATGATGAGTGGTATTGGCCAGTGCGACTGGCAGGTGACCAGTCCATGGTGCACCCAACTGTCGCCCAAAGTCAACCGGAATAGGCTCCATCATACTCCCGCAACCCTAGCGAGGACAAGCAGCATAGAAAATGGATGCATGGAGGGAAGGAAGTGAGCAAACACGCCGGCATCGATTGGCGTAGACTGTGTCAAGCTCAGTACCACACGCATCATGTTGGTGGCAACCCTACGTGACGCAGAAGATATGTAAATATAAACTAGAAAGAAAATACATTTTCTTATTATTTCAATACATTTTCTGATGTTTCTAGTCAGGAGGTTCTGGGTTCGAATCTCCGTTCGGCATCTCTGTGTGGAGTTTGCATGTTCTCCCCGTGCGTGCGTGGGTTTTCTCCGGGTACTCCAGTTTCCTCCCACATTTCAAAAACATGCATGTTAGCTTCATTGGCCACTCTAAATTGTCCAATAGAGTGTGAATTTTTGTTTGTTTATATGTGCCCTGCGATTGACTGGCGACCAGTCCAGGGTGTACCCCGCCTCCATCCCAAAGTCAGCTGGGATAGGCTCCAGCATACCCGCGACCCTAACGAGGATAAGCGGTATAGAAAATGAATGAATGAATGAATAAACAAATTTAAAATGCTAGTGTAACGGATGCCAACCAGTACGTTGGTAAACCTCACTCCCTCTGCCTTAAGAGCTGCGCTGACCACTTGGCTGATAGTTCAGGCTTTTGGTCGAGTGGTCAGCGCCCTCGCCTCCCATTACAAAGGCCCTGTGTTCAAGCCCCGGAGAAGATAGTGTGGGATACACTAAGACTGGTCAATGCATCACATCATACGGTACCAATCCCAAGACTGCATGCATATTTATTGCTGAGTTAATCTACTCATATCTGAGTTAATCTACTCATATCTGAGTTAATCTACTCATAGCTGGTGATGCAATTCCTGTTGTTGTTGTTGTTGTTCCTCCTCATAAAAGATGGGTCAAATGTCGCAGTAACAAATAAGGTTTTTTCTAATGCAACTCACTTTATGAGCAGAGGTAACAATTAGCATGTTCTATAAAAGACGTTGCCGAGGTGACTTCAACATGGAGAATTTCCATTGAAGGTTTGCAACGAAGCGTCTAAACGGGTCTGGTCTTTGGGTGTCGGAAGATGGGGGTGACACGAGCCGGGATGATAGGACAGGGCGAGAGGTTGGGGCCCCCACCGGGGCATCCGACTGGCGAGTGTGGAGGATAAACAGAGGAAGATGATAGAAGAGGGCTCGGCCTTTGGGGAGCCGTGTAATGCGAAAGCAAGAGCCGAAGCGGCGTCCGGCTGACGAAACGGGAGCGAAAGAAAAATAAGGAGAGCATTAAAGAGGCTGTGATGGGTCGTTAAAAATGCTGGGTGCTTTTCTTTTCCTGACGGAGAGAAAAAGTGTTGTTTCTCCACATGAGTAGATGTCTCCACGCTGGTAAGCTCATTAAGTACATTTCCGCAGGAAAGTGACTGTGGCGGCAGCTGTGGGATCTCTACATTAAAGCCTGACAGACACCTGAACGTCTCCTACTGCTTTTTTTGCATAGGTATCAGAAATTCCCCTCGGTGTGTTTGAGTCAGCGTTCATTCATTTAGACAGCATGATAATTACACAGGTGTGCTTTAAGTTGGCCACAACAAAAGGCTAAGTTACAATGTTCCGTTGAAATGTGTTTGTTACACGATATTATGACTTATGATCATTTATGGGATAAAATGGCTTCATGTCTTGTTGGTCAAAAATGGACAAATTTAAAGAGACTGGTCCAACGTGAGAAGTGGCGAGGTGTAATGGTACAGCATGATCACGGATCACAGTTCGGTTCAGATTGGGTCAAGTGCATTGCACGAAGCAGACAAGTTGAAGCTAGTACTAGTACTCCTGGTTTATCTCGGTTAATTTGGACCAGACCCAACCGCGAAGGAGGATTTATTAATAACAAACTCAATATTTTCATAATTAGAGCATAAAAAACCTGTTTCTGACTTTCTAAATTACATTTTTCTTTTTTTCCCTCAATCTCAGTTACAGCATGTCCATGCTCTCCATGCAGCGTCAAAATTAATCTAATGTCATGTCTCATGACCTTGCTGATGCCAAATGACCACAATTCTACATACAACTTGTCTTTCAACATTTTTTGACTAATGGTAGGTCGTAGTCAACAATGAAACAGAAATCATTTAGTTTATAAAAAAAAAAAAAAAAACGTGGTCTAGTGCGGGAGAAATAATGGAATAAAAATATAGCAAAAGCCGATTTTATTTTGCTTTGGACAACAACTGTTGGCTTAGCAGGTTTGTTTGTTCTTTTGAGCATCTGCACTTAAGGCATTGGCAGTCATTCACAAGGGTCTAATTTTTTAGAGTTTTTAAGAAACAATAAAAAATGCATTCATTGTAGTTGTGAAATGCGAGTTGTAACATTGTTAAAATTGCATTTTATTTGGGAGACACTAAACCATGCTTATGGCTTCAAAGGACTCAAAAAATTCAAGCATATGACTTCAGACTTGACTCAACCTGTCTTAGCGTAGACTTGCCCATCATACTTGAGATTTGACTCGGCACTTAGATTAATACTCAGATTGGATTTATTTGAGACTTGCAAAACAAACAAGAGTGTTAGAGTCTGGGACAGTCATTTTCTTTGGGACGGTCAAATTTCCCCCCAACAAAAGCCGGCTCCCTCCACGGTTTTCCCACCGGGGCTTTGTTGTGTTTGGTTTTAAACACTGCCAACAATGTTTTTGTACGCTCGGTTATCGTACAGCCGAACGCTGCGCCAAACAAACTAGTCAGTTCGCACATGTATCATTCCGTGGGATGGCCAATCCGAGAAACCCATGTGTTGGTGACTCAGCATTGTGGTGTTATTAATACACCGTGTGAATCCAACCGTGTCTCTATTGCAAAACCTGCCTGTTGGCATGCGCTTGACTAGAAACCGGAACCAGGAGTCACCATCGCCCCTCTGAGACATCATCACCGGTTGACTGCAGTTCTTTGCTAGTAAACACATTGATTCGGCTTTGGTCCGTTTCGGTTTTCACTGGACTAACAATGAAAATCTGAGTCAAAGTGATGCTTGTGGACTCAAGAAATCAATATGAACTTAGCAAAGTGTTCTGATGTAGCCATTCATCTTGAGGATCTCGGGCAGCAGAGGAAACGTTCGCAGTGCTTGTTCTGCCCAGCATTCATCGCTCAGACAGACCTATTGGACAAATGTCATCCCTTTTAGACGCTGACCTTTGGCTGACGCATTTAAATATGGATGCATGTCCTTCTTCGTGGATGCATCAACATATTTAAGCATTGCCAGCCTGCCGCCGCCTCATTTTAATTACGGTGGCAGACAACCTGAGATAGGTCGTCACGCTTGCCGCTTAAACACACGTCAGGAAAAGTCATTAGACAGATGATGGCGACCCTGAAGGGCGTGGAAACATGAATGTTGACGATCACCAATCTGAGAAGAACATCAACAAGTCAGGCCCATGTTTACAGTGGTCCGTTCTCCCAGTGGCCAACAGGGGGCAAAAGAAACTTTACAGTACTTCTGATTTACTTCAACCTGACTTGGTTTAGCTTTTAATTTCACTCTTGTTTTTGTTGGCTGCCGTTCTTAATAAACCCGACAGAGTCAGAACTGATCTCATTAGAAGAAAACATCAAATAAAGACAACTAGTTTGGCTCAATACTGCATTTTTAAGACTTTTTAAGTTTATCAAAGTGGCTGTGAAGATAATTACTTTTAGGAGCTCTACACTTGTTGCTAAGCAAAGACATCTTTCTTGTCTGAAACAAGAGGCCGTGCGTCATAAAAGGTTGAATTGGAGCTTCATTTTCTTGGCCGGATAACTTTCAACACACACATGACATGCAGACATTCTGGCCATCTGATTTATCTTGCATACATATTTATTATGTATTGTGCAAAATTATGACGGGAACAACATCAAATGAAAAGCACTGAAGGCCCACCATTCAGTCCAAGTTTGGACTTTGTGTTTTAGAGAGGTGCACTTTCAAACATGTGCATTAGCACCCAGTGAGGTCATCAAATCTTACTTTTATGCGTTGCCACATAGTATCAGCATGTGGAACTAAATATGAGGTGAAAGAAAAGAAAATACAGTACAGTAGTCTTATCTGTGCAGTATGGGAGAAGATGCTTTGCAACGTTAATGGGTGCGTTCAAGGACCGTCGATTAAAGTGGGTCAAGTCGTTGCTCACATTAAACACGTATAAACTGTAGGATTTGTAACTAGATATTAAATAAAACAATGGCCCGTATTTTCAAAATGTATATCCATTTGATGTAGTTATTAATAGATTGTGTTAATTTTTTAAATCTTCGCACCGGGACATTTTCGGAACGCTTAAGTAGCATGAAAAACATCAAAGCTGGCCACAAATGTGTCAAATCTTTTCTTTTCCTCTCTTTCTGCACCGGGACACTGCATGTGAGAGAGGCGGGCAAGTTGGGGTGAAAGGTTGACTGTCTCCAGCGAGCTCCCAAATACCATCAGACATTGTAAAGGCCACATAAAAGGCGAGCAGGAGGGAGGGGGAATGCAAGTCTTTTGATTTAATGTGTCACTTTAGAAGGTGAAGAAAGACAGTGAAAGATAAAGAAACACCCCAAAGACCCGGTCAGTGAATTTTCTCATTCATAGTTTATCCATATGTCATTGTACTGGCAGGACTTTGAAGCAATCACGCCTGGACTGTTCAGGTTGCCACGACTAGACAGGAGAGCTCTAGTCTGGGGAATGGTGTAGGACCCAAATATTTACCTTCCCAGGTAGAGCCAACCCCTAAAATCAAGAACGGTTTCACTCCTTTGGGATGCAGAATTCCAACTACTAAACTAATCTAGTCTCGAGCAAATAATACTGAACTCCTGTTCTGTGGGTGAGAGTAACGCATATCACCCAATGCAAGCAGGCTATACAGACATGTAATTCCTCTAGTTCCCCCTGCATCTCATCCAACAGCACCATTTGAAGAATCTAAAAGGCAACTACTTTGTTTGTGTTTGCGTATTCCTGCTAACTAACCAAACACATTTAAAGATTTTGCGAGCTGGCGACACATTCAGTCACACGAATGCTTTGCGTTTTGACATCGTCAAAGTGCAACCTCGGTTTTCAGATGCCCTGGTCTTGGTAAGATTATACCATTTACCTGGAAAATTCTAGCCCAAACTATATCTCGGTTTTCACGGGCAAACAAAGCATCCAACCAAGCGTTGGTGACTCAGTCTCTGTGAATAATGGTTAGTGGTTCTTTGAGAGTTGGGTCACTATCGACCAGGGGTCCCCAAACCACATAACTTTTCCCTTCTCTGATGGGGGGGTCAGTTTCTAACAGAAAAAGTGTGACTATCGCAGGGCAGCCTAAACGTAAACATTTACTGTATTGTTTTCCAGAAAGCCACACATAACCAAATATTAATGAATTATTAATCAACCCTTTCCAGGATCTTCACAGGAGAAAAAAGAAAAAATATCACTATTAATGAAATAAATAACACAATTTCTGAAATACATAATAACACCCTCTCTGGGTTCTTCACAGAAAAAAGCGTGTATTGGCCCTATCTACACCGTGGAAAAAAACCCGAAACTAAGTGTTTTTCCACGTTTTTGCATATCATCCATACCAATTTGCAAATATACGCACTAAAAACGAGGGTCTTCAAAACCTCCAGCCAAAGTGTAGATCTGGAGAAAACTCCGGTTATACGTTTTTGTATGGACACCAATAATCGGAGTTTTGCGTTTTTAAACGTCACACAGCCGACCTGCATTTACATCAGATACAACATGGATGCCCTCAGACCTGACGACGTTTTCTTGCGTCTTGTTGACTTGGTATTCTAAATCAACGTTTAAAAGTAATCCTATCTCTTTGTCAGTCCACAAGAACCAGCCTGGCGCCATGTTTTATGTTTTGCTTAAGTGACGGGATGACAGAGGAGGATTCTGATTGGACTGGATTTTAGTAACTGTTTCTGCCTGCAGGTTTGGCATGCTTATGTCTGCGGTTCTCAATGAATTTATCCGGTTTCATGAGGATGCGTTTTTTTAAATAAGAGGTCGTGCTGAGGCCATTTTTTGCAAAAACGGACAGGGAGAAATAAGCGGATTTAAAAAATACCCTGCTACGTGTGGACAAAACGCATTTACAAGCATGCCAAGCCTCTACGCGGCGGTATTTCGCCAAATACTGCTCGTCTCTTGACGTCTCTTCCACAATACGTCAACAAAGGCAGGTACCTGTCTGTGCACACATGACGCTTTTTTATTTTTTTACAATAAAAAAATACTTGTAAACAGACAATCAGTGTGAGGAAAAATAAACAACATATCCATTAGCGTCTTAACAGATATGAGAGTTGGTCAATATTGGATATTGGCAAAAATAGCTGATATTGGACATCCCTAATATGAATAATAACAATGTTCCTGTCATTTGGTTAATATGCAGGTGACGTTCTGTAAAAGCAGAGTTGTTGGTGGTTTTTGAAGATTTTTTTTGAAGACTTTATTGGCACAATTGGTGGTCCCCATTACTTGCATTCTTAGCTGCCTCTTTTAAGCTGTTTTTATATCATTAGAATGCACAGAGAAGAGAAAGATGTGTGTTCATGTATCACATAAAGACTTGCGGATGAATTCCCGAAAAAGTGCAGTTTTCCTACCGTGAACCCTCGTTTATTGCGGTTAATTGGTTCATTTCCAACAATAGATGCAGTATTTTCACAGTTAGAGCATAGAAAACCTGATTTTCTAAAACCCTGGCATAAACCCTTAGCAAGCAAGCTAGCCTTCAAGGAAGAGGAAGAAGAGTCTAGAACTAAGAGTTGGGGCTTTGAATGTTGGAACTATGACAGGAAAAGGTAGAAAATTAATTGACATGATGCAGAGAAGGAACGTAGACATATTGTGTGTCCAGGAGACCAGGTGGAACGGTAGCAAGGCTAGAAGCTTAGGGGCAGGGTTCAAGCTGTTCTATAATGGTGTAGATAGGAAAAGAAATGGAGTAGGGGTGATTTTGAAGGAGGAGTTTGCTAGCAATGTTCTGGAGGTAAAAAGAGTGTCGGATATAGTGATAAACCTGAAACTAGAAATCGAAGGTGTGATGTTCAATGTTGGTAGTGGGTATGCTCCACAGGTAGGATGTGACATGGAGGAGAAAGAAAAATTATGGTCAGACCTGGATGAAGTGATGCAGAACATCCCCAGAAGTGAGAGAGTTGTCATTGGTGCGGACTTCAATGGGCATGTTGGTGCAGGAAACAGAGATGATGAGGAGGTGATGGGCAAGTTTGGTATCCAGGAGAGGACCGCTGAAGGACAGATGGTGGTCGACTTTGCAAAAAGGATGGAAATGGCTGTAGTGAATACTTTCTTCCAGAAGAGACAGGAACATAGGGTGACCTACAAGAGTGGAGGTAGGAGCACACAGGTAGACTACATCTTGTGTAGAAGGTGTAACCTGAAGGAGGTCAGTGACTGCAAAGCAGTGGTAGGTGAGAGTGTAGCCAGACAGCATAGGATGGTGGTGTGTAGGTTGACTCTAGTGGTGAGAAGGATGAAGAGGGTAAAGGCAGAGCAGAGGACAAAATGGTGGAAGCTCAAAAAGGAGGAGTGTTGCGTGACATTTAGGAAGGAGTTGAAAAAGGCTATGGGTGGCCAGGAAGTCCTTCCAGATGACTGGACAACTACAGCTACTGTGATCAGGGAGACAGGTAGGAGAGTACTTGGTGTGTCATCTGGAAGGAAAGTAGATAAGGAGACTTGGTGGTGGAATGAGGAGGTGCAGGAGTGTATACAGAGTAAGAGGTTAGCTAAGAAGAAGTGGGACACTGAGAGGACTGAAGAGAGTAGACAGGAGTACAGAGAGATGCAGCGTAAGGTGAAAGTAAAGGTGGCAAAGGCCAAACAAGGGGCTTATGATGACTTGTATGCTAGGTTGGACAGCAAGGAGGGAGAGAAAGATCTATACAGGTTGGCAAGGCAGAGGGACAGAGATGGGAAGGACGTGCAGCAGGTTAGGGTGATGAAGGATAAGGATGGAAGGGTATTGACAGGTGCCAGTAGTGTCATGGGAAGATGGAAAGAGTACTTTGAAGAGTTGATGAATGAGGAAAATGAAAGAGAACAAAGAGTAGAAGAGGTGACTGTTGTGGACCAGGAAGTAGCAAAGATTAGTAAGGAAGAAGTGAGGAGGGCATTGAAGAGGATGAAGAATGGAAAGGCACTCGGTCCTGATGATATACCTGTGGAGGTATGGAAGTGTCTAGGAGAGGTGGCAATAGAGTTCCTGACCGGGTTGTTTAACAAGATCTTAGATAATGAGAAGATGCCTAAGGAATGGAGGAGAAGTGTGCTGGTGCCCATTTTTAAGAACAAGGGAGATGTGCAGAGTTGTGGCAACTACAGAGGAATAAAGCTGATGAGCCATACAATGAAGTTATGGGAAAGAGTAATTGAAGGTAGACTAAGGGCAAGCATGAGCATTTGTGAGCAGCAGTACGGTTTTATGCCAAAAAAGAGTACAACAGATGCAGTATTTGCTTTGAGGATGTTGATGGAGAAGTACAGGGAAGGTCAGAGGGAGCTGCGTTGTGTTTTTGTACATCTGGAGAAAGCTTATGACAGGGTGCCCAGAGAGGAACTGTGGTATTGTATGAGGAAGTCTGGAGTGGCAGAGAAGTATGTTAGAGCGGTGCAGGACATGTACGAGGATGGTAAGACAGTAGTGAGGTGTGCTGCAGGTGTGACAGAGGACTTCCGAGTGAAGGTGGGACTCCAGACTACAGACTTCAGAAGGATGCTGAGTTTTGAATTGCCAGGCAGGAGGCCTAGAGGAAGCCCAAAGAGGAGGTTTATGGATGTTGTGAAAGAGGACATGAAGGTAGTTGGCGCAAGAGAAGCGGATACAGAAGACAGAGTTAGATGGAGGCAATTGATTTGCTGTGGCGACCCCTGAAGGGATAAGCCCAAAGTAAATGAAGAAGATTTTTGTCTTTCAATCATTTTGACTAATAAGGCTCCAAAGTCAACCATAAAACAGCAATCATCATTAATTAGTTATCCATCCATCCATCCATTTTCTATACCGCTTATCCTCATTATGGTCACAGGTATGCTGGAGCCTATTCCAGCTGACTTTGGGCGGGAGGCGGGGTACACCCTGGACTGGTCGCCAGTTAATCGCAGGGCACGTACAGACATACAACCATTCACACCTATGGACAATTTAGAATTAATTAATTCTTGGAAAACCAGCATAGAGGGAGTTTGCGAAAATGGCAACATTGCGAGGGACGACTGTATTTGATTTTCGTATGTTTTGGTTTTGTCTAACAAATTAATGACAAAAACGCGGTTCCACAGTTTGTTCCACTGGAACTGCTCTTCCTTGCCGCACGGCCACTTGTAATGATGTCACCCCGAGCATCAACATCCTTCTTTTAATTTCTGCCGTCTGTGTCCTCCTCCCCCCATCAGTCCACGTTCATCCTTCTTTGTCTGTTCCCAAGCAGCACAACCCCAAATCTTTTAATAATAAAGCTCATCCCTCTCTGCCGGCAGCGTTGGCACGTTCCTACAGGATTCACTCACAGCCACTTTAATGAGATTAGCATGGCTAATGCTTGGAGAATGGCCCAGAGCCCCACCCCTGGAGGCGGCGGGTGATGGAGAGCCAGGCTGGACCGGATGAAGAGTAGGAATACCTCCGATGGATTAGCGCTTGAAAGGAGGTATGGTGGTGATGGAGAAGATTAGCGCCACCTCCTGGAGGGTAAGGCTTTATGTTGGGCTGCATCCCTCTTTTACAGCTGCTTTTATTCATGTGGACTTCTAAGCCGGGCTGGGAATGATGCAAGGCCAAGATTAAACGCAGATGATGATGAATGCACACACAAGTGTGCATAAACTAACATTAGGCTGGTGAGAGCAGCCAGCATGACCGCATCCAGTCCGGGAGTGTCTTCCAGCTAAATGGATGCAATCCTTCACTGCCTTGATTGATTTGGCCCTCAAACTGGCTGATTTGTTAATTTATTACTCGCCCAAAAATGCATTGACGTGAGACATGAAAGAGATAGAAGTACTCAGCGAGACGACGCAGACATTTATTTTCCAAACATTTTTGAGACCAACAGTGAAGAATAAATAATAAACCAAAATCACAATAAGCCAAAAAAGCACTATCAGAGGAATATAAGTTAGCTTTAAAATAATAATAATAACAAAGTTTAAAACATTGTTTTGCTTTTTTTTATTAAAAAAAACAGTGTGGCAAGAATAGTCACTAAAAAACAGTGCTGACAAAACATTAAGCAGAAAATAACATAATTTTACAAACTTAAAGTTGAAAAAACACCACAACAAAATACAGTTGTAATTTTTGGAAAAATCTGTTGGCGGAAAATGTTACAGTATTATGGAAATAAATTCAAAAAGAACATTAATAAGAAGTAAGTTGGAATACGCAGCAGCAGAAATAGAAAAAACATTTTATTCATTCATTCATTCATTTTTTTAGGAGAATAAAATCAAAATATGATGAAAAAGTCGTATTCTTACAAAAAGAAGTTGCAATTTTAAAAGAATAAACTCATGAGGACAAAGAATTTTAGCAGAAAAGAGTTGAAATATATATATTTTTTAAAGATGTTATTTATAACAGTATTAATATGAATTTATAGTTTTGTAATAATATATTATGAAAATAAAATCACAATAGCACAAAAAAAAATTTAAGAAGAATATTTGAAAAGAATGTTGACATATTTTTAACAATTAAAAAAGAAAAAACACAACAGCACAAATGGGGAAAAGAGCAAAAAGTGAAGTTGACACTAATAATGGGCTTTTCTCACATATATCAAAAAAATATTCATAATTTTTTAGCATATCTTTACGAAATATCCAAGTGGCAAAGTTGCATACTTTCATTTTTCACCATGTGGCCCTTACTGGAAAAAACATTTGGACATATCTACTATAAAATGGGTGTCCATATCTTTGTGTGTCTGGACCAGATCATTGGATTTAGGTTACATTTCAGTTTTCGACAAAGGTTTAATTAATAACAAAAATTGAGGTACCACTGTACTTATGTAGTAATTTGGGGGGAATCTGCAAACAATGTGTTCTCACTTTGCATACTATTTCACAGAAATCTGCAAAGCAAACATCTAATCGGATAACGATCCTAAAATGAAAAGTTTCAGCTGCAAATTACAGCTAAATGTATTTAAAAAATGCGCTTTAATAGAAAATGAATTACTGCCGTCAAAGAAACACAATTCAACACGTAAACTAGCCACAAAAAATGGCACCAGAAGATGAAAATTGCAGACAGAAGGCACGCATACACACATGCAAATAGACTCATGATTTGCATGCGTGTGTGTGTGTGTGTGTGTGTGTGTGTGTGGTGGTGAAGGTGAGCAGTGAGCTCTGTTTGTCAGGGTCAATTAGCAAAGCCAGTCACGTCTGAGTCTGTGCTGCATTTTCCTCATCTTTGTCGTCACCACAGACGCCATCCGTCAACAAAAGTGCAACTGATCTTTCAAACTTGCAGGCATGAACTTTATTGATGTTCACATCCAATCTAAGACGTCTCGGCTGCAGGTGATGACACAAATAATCCTAGACGTGTTTTATGTGACAGCTTGGTAGCGGAGGAGATATTATTTAAGAAAAGAAAAGAGCAAAGTGGGCGCAGCTCGTCCAACAATAAAGAATTAGCGTCTTTATTGTAGCTCGTTTGATCCTAATGAGTTTTTAAACTCCCAAATTAGTCCGGCCTTCAGTGGCGACAGTGAAGAAGTGGATTGAAAGCAGACAAAAGTTTGTCACCGATAAGCTGTCCGAGAAAAGAGTGCTTTTTCTCACACTCCTCCAAGGCAAGAAGTTTGAAGTGTTTTTTTGGTTCCACAAAAACTTGGTGGGTTCGTACCCCACCAAGAAAAGACCAGCAAGACCCTTCGGACTTTTGACTACAGTGCACACATTACAGCCTCACAACACAGCAGGTACCTTGATGCCAGTATATTTTATGAAACTGGGCGACGAGGTGGCCCAACACATCTCCTACTAGTGGCTTGAGCGGTGGGCCTCACCAGAACCAAACAAGGCAGACTCTTACCTCTGCTTGGGGTCCTGGTCTGGATGGAGATGAACCTCAATGTTTAGACGATGTTGGCAATGCAGAATTTGTTCCGCAAGTGTCGTTCAAATGGCGAACAATCAGCAGTACCAGTCAGTTGGTCAGCTGGTCCATTGGTCCGATATGCGGTCTGGTCTCCAGCATCCAGCGAGAGAAAAGCGTCTGAGAGAGCGAGAGGAGGAAATGGTGTAGTTATTAATAAAAGTTGAATGACACTGAAGCCAAAGAGGCAGAAGGCTGGCAGGGCGAGATAAAAATCAAATCAAATCGGTTGTGAAGTGAAATTAAGTAGACAGTCTTGACAAGGCGCACATACCAAGTGACCTCCGCCTAATTGAAAAACGCTCTGGTCAAATTTGCCCTAATATTTATCCAGGAACTCCTAACCAGATTAGGGAGCGTAATTATGTGCGCGGGCTCCTTGTTCCGCTAGTAAATAAAGACAAGGGAAAAGTCTGCTTCACTTGCCAGATGAAAAGTTCTGTCCCAAAGAGACCTCACAGAGGACAAGGAGGAAGCGACCTCCTTTGACTCGGTCCGATGCCAGCGAATATCAGCTACCTTGACTTCAAAACACACACACACTAGGAATTAAAGGGTATCCATAAACTGCAAAACAGTCAGATGTTAAGAACCAAAATGTGCCAACTCATTGTCCACCATATTCGAATTATTAAGTAGGTTGATTCCGTAAGTGTACATCCATCCATTTTCTATGCCGCTTATCCTCATTAGGCTCGCGGGTATGCTGGAGCCTATTCCAGCTGACGTTTGGGCGGGAGGCGGGGTACACCCTGGACTGGTCGCCAGTCAATCGCAGCGCACATATAAAAAACTTTCACACTCACACCGATGGAAAATTTTGAGTGGCCAATGAAGCCAACATGCATGTTTTTGGAATGTGGGAGGAAACCGGAGTACCTGGAGAAAACCCACACACGGGGAGAACATGCAAACTCCACATAGAGATGCCCATCGGAGATTCGAACCCAGAACCTCCTGACTGTGAGGCCAATGTGCTACCCATTAAGCTACCGTGCGGCATTCTGTAAGTGTTTGTCTTTTAAAGTCCAATCAGGCGTTTTCTACATTAGAGTCACAGGGGTATGCTGGAGCCTATTCCAGGTGAATTTGGACGAGAGTCGGGGTACATTCTGGACTGGTTGCCGGCCAACGGCAGGGTACATTTACACAAACCGTTCACACTCACCTTCATACCTATGTTATAGGGCCGGAGTCTCAACATGCCGGCAGCGAGCCGTTTGCTGCCCGCAAGACCATGATTTGTGGCTCTGATATGAAAATGTAATGTCAATGCGGCCCTCAGAAAGAAGTGAAAAAAAGCAAGTATTTATTTATGAGAAGAATAAGATTAAAGTTCTCAACTGTTTATCCCAAAAGCGGAATCGCGGGATGTCAATACTCAACATGACCATCTCACTCAGGGTGTCATAAACAGACATTTGTAAGACGATCCCCCAAAGGACACTGGGAAGCAAGAGGTGCTCCTTTTTCAATGAGTGAAAGTTAACGCAGCGTTGCCATCTTCTGTGTCTGGCTAGGTAAGCGCGGACATTCATCCCAGCTCACGTCCAAAAAAGTGTTTTAAGTTTCTGCCCAGCATGACATTATACGACGGGTATAGGTTATCTCTCACTCCGAATAAATCAAAGTGGCGGTGCCCGGTGAGATAAAATAAGGGTGGGGAACTAGTTGGTATGTTGTTCGGTCTGAGTCCCGTTGGATCTGTGTAAGGGTGAGTCGAGCTGAGCTCGCCCCGCGTCGTGGCCCCCATCCGCTCCTATGGTAAATGCAAAAAAAAATGCATGTGAATGGCATGGCAGTAGATGGGGTTGTGGTGCACGGCGAATTCCGTCTGGTTGTGGTCTGGTCTGGTTCAGACTGCATATCGCATTGATGGATTACTTACTTTTTATTTAGTTTTAGATTTAGTGTGGGAGTGGATTTGATGTCAGGGTCATTTATAGGGCTGCACGGTTCCCCGTGCATCGGACAAATATGACACGGCAAGTGAATTAAAAATGTATATTCCACAGCCCACCGGAAGCGGGGCACGATGTTGCGCGTCTGGTAGCCGGGCCTGCACCCATGAGGCCCCCACGACCCGACCTCGGATAAAGGGAAGAAAATGGATGGATGGATGGATGGATATTCCACAGCCCCAAACATGTCTTTTTCTAAAGAAATGTGGCTCAGCTATGTGAGAGGAAGCGCTGCCATGTCACTATGAGTAAAAAAGTAGGCATGAGAAGCCATTTTCAAAAAAAAAAAAAAATTGTGCACGCGAGCCTGCGGCCCAGCCTCAGCTGAGTTTGAGACCATTGCTATAGAGAGTCTCCAATTAACCTAACATTTATATTTTTGGAACGTGAGATGAAACCGGAGAACCTGGAGAAAACCCACACACCCATGGGGAGAACATGCAAACTCCACAGAGATCCCCAAACTGAGATTCAAACCCAGTTTTTATAGCTATTATAACACATTTTTATAGCTATTATTTATCAAATTATTCTTTTTTTGTAACTTCACCAACCAGAAAACCTGCTATAGTCAATAGCAATGCTCATCAAACGTACAGTCCATAATAGGGACGTCACGTCAGTTCTTGTAAGATTAAAACGTGACAAGATTTGTCACTCTGGAAAAACATGTCTTGTGGGCCTTGGATGATAATGAAAATGAGTTAATCACACAATAAAAAAATGAAAATTAAAAAGAGAATTTATCCGGCCTCAATATATGCACATGTGTGTCTGTTTTCCTTGTTTTCCTTTCGCCTCCAAACAGGTAGTAAGAGGTTTTCTCTTTGCATTGGTTTCAGCACCTTGCCACAGAACAACGGTATGAATGAAGCGAGCCCTTTTGTCAATCACACACCCCACTTTGTGTCAATGGGTGGAGGCGGGACTGCTTGCATACACACAGAGCGCAGAAGAGTGTAGCCTCGTGAGGAGCAATGCAAGGGCAGGTTTAGTGTATATTAAATTAGAAGATTGCAATATGTTGCCATATTTGTTTTTATCCTGCTTTGATTAAAGTAATTTTAAAATCTCGTCTCGTGTATCGTCTCGTCTTGTGAACTGAGTGTATCATGACACTATTAGTTCACAACCTTTTTACTACGGTTATTATTTTTGTTGTAATTGTAACGGGACAATTATCTACTGTCTAAGCCCCAATTAACATCTCTTTTTGGTTTACCACAGAGTCTTGGTGGAGTGTGTGATCTACAAACGCGAAAATGGACATCTAATTTCAATAAACAGCTGCGGCTCTAAGCAACCCCCTGATGTAGTTTAGTTTACTTGTGAATTTTCTAAATGGCAGTAGCATCAAGTGTTCTTGAATAAGTGGTTTGGGCATACTTGATGCCAGTGTTTCTAGGAGGCCAGTAGGAATGTTGTTCCAGGTGATGAAAATGGATCATGTGGGGCATCCACTATCTGAAACTGATGTCAATTTTTGAAAACTTCCATTGCCATTCACGCCCAAATGTTCTCCATTGGATTTAGATCAGGGGAAAAAGTGGGATGGTCCAAACGAGTGAGGTTATTCCTCTGAAAAAAGTTGTTTGTCAGGACGTGAATTGTGAACTGCAGTGTTGTCCATCCATTGCAGACGAGGGCCTTCAGCCACCCCTGCACAACCTGAAGCCCCTTGTTCCACTGAACGAAAAAGCAGCCCAGATAATTTGGTGCACAGCCACCGTGCCATGTGGAACACATCTCAGGTGGGTACTCCTTGTCATGCCATTAATGTTGACGTTTGGTGCTCTTGTGCAAATTCCAAACAGCCAAATTTATGGGAATTGAAGAAGACTAAGCCTTTGAATACGTTTTTTCTGGCAGATGTCGTCTGATAGTTATTGGTCTGCACTCGGCACCGGTGACAACCTTCCTTTGGGCAGAGAATGGTCCTGTGTCTTGACGGATAACTAAAGGGATCCTCCGGCTCACGGCCGGTGACATTTCTTCCGGTCTACCACGTGACTTTTTTGTCCCAATACCTAAGAGGTTTCAAATTGGCTGTGTTACTGCGCCCCACCTCAGCAGGAATGACGCACTTCATGAGGACTTGCGCATGCAGCTCACCAATTGCACAGCATTCCAAGATAGAAAGCTTTCTTGCCTTTGTCATCAAGTGACCATGAGTGTAAATACCTGACACAAAATCAGATTCAATGTACATTTTTTCCAAGATTCTGCCTTTTAAAAGGCTGTGCTCTTTTCCCTCTACTGCTTGTTTGGAAGAAATTGCTTAGTCAAAAATATGTTTTGCCTCACTCCCATTTCTTCTTTTTGCATCGTAAAGCAGCAGTGCAAAATGTTAATTCCAGCAATTTTTTTAACAAACTTGTCTGGTGTGTACATGCACCGCCTGTGGCACGACAGATGTCCCCCTGCACTCTAGTTTGACTGTGTTTGAGCAACCCACAAAATGCCCTTTCATTGCAAATGAATCTTATTATTCTCCTTGAAAAAAGAGCAGATAATTAAACCAAGTTTTCAAAACGTGTCAGTAAAATTTGAGATCCAGAATTTGAGCCAGAGTTGGCCGTGCTATTAGACTACCAAATGATGTTTTTGTATAATCAAAACAAGTTGACAGCTAAACATTCAGTGGTGGAGTGCATGTTCATACCACAGAGGACAAATACTTTATTCCAGCATTTCTGGCTGAAGCGCATTTTCATTATCCGTGCTGTCACAGTAACAACGCCAGCTAGTGTCCTGGCATGCACACTGCAGCATCATCAGTCATCTAACATTCTGACAGGGTTTTTTTTTTGGCCTCTTTTGGCCTTTGTCATCAAGACAGCAGCTGATCCACACAAATATTTGCCAAGCGGGGGAGCTGGAAACGGTCTCTGTGCCAGGAGAACATCCGCTGCTGCAGCACGCACGAAGGTCATAGGCGACCCACAAGGCCTCAATGCAGCATGCGGAGCTTCGAGATGCAAGCACCAAATATTCTGTTTTTGTTTTTATGCCATCTGCATTTAGATCCTTAAAGTAAAGGTGAGGGTGGCTGGGAGCATTTGCGTGACAACGAGTGGGGGTGGGGAAAACGTAAGAGTGCGGTCGGCTTTCACAGATGAGGAGAATAATGGTTAAATGTCAGCTTACTGACCAAAAACCACATGAGGATGGTGGACGGCGAGATGCATTGGAAAACACATTGAGTGCCGGAGGGGGGAGAATAAAGTGACATTTCTGGTTTCACTGAGATGAGAAAGGAGCAGATTTTCTTAACAAATGACAAATTTAAAGACGTGAAGAGGAGGAAAGGCAGGTGGCGGGTGTATGATCATGGCAATCAGTTTCTTTTTTTAAAAGAAACCGGCAGGCTTGCGTGATATCAAACAGACGGGCTGAGACGGTTAAACTGGGGACAAAATAAATGAGTGAAAATGGTGTGTTGATCCCCCGCCGAGCTCAACAGTCAGCTGGAGGCCGTCATCCGTCATGAGGCGGAAAAATGGATATTATAACGTGGAGGCGAGGGTGGACTGCGGGTAGAAAACACAATCCGTCTCTCCAGATGAATGAAGGAGAGAATGTTGATAAGGCCTAAGTTCTTAAAGTGGGGTACGCTTACCAACATCTGCTCAGTATTTCTGCTCATTGGTTCCCGCTTGTGTCCACACAGTCTTCAGTGCTTCCTCAAACTACGGTGCGGGCCAAGGGTCAAACAAGACGTGCATAAGCATGTTAATGGTGCTCTTACAGGAAACGCTATTCATGCGTTGTTCCTCTTCTTGTCACGTCCTGGTGCTAACGACCCCGAGGATGCGGAGAGCCGGACGCCAGACAGATCAGGACAAACAAGAAACCGGTGCGCGTAATTTCCAGAAGTGCAAAATCCGGTGATGGCAGAACAAACCACACGAAATAAGGAAAATAACACAACACAGGCACACTAGTAGAAACTAAACATACTGTCACGCCTATAAACTAAAACGCTCCCATTAGTAGAACTTTTATCCAGTCAGATTTCAGCACTGTTGTTGCCAGGTACGAATAATTCTCAGGGCATTCGCTCGATGGCAAGTGAATTGTTCAGATTGTCTTCAAAGACTTTCCGCCTTTAATCGTACACTGAATGCATTAAAGGGAATGAGTATTATTATATTCTAAACATGCTGGTCATGCCTAAAAATGCACATATTTCATTGTGTTCAGTGTTAATAAAAGGCGTATAGCTCCCACACATTTAAAAGTATGTGCATTTCATGGCTCCCTTGGCCAAAAAGGTTCCCGACCCCGACATAAAGGAATGAGATTATTCACAGGCAAATTCGCTCTTACTACAAAGCAGGTGCCGGTACAGCAACCCTGCTGACTGACACGTGCTTTCGCCAATCCGATTCTGAACTGGCTAAACACGGATTTTTCTGGGGAGTTCTGCGACAATGTCAGCTTCATTTGATTGGATGGTTAGAAAGACTTCACATCTGTGCTAAACTCACATCCCTTGGAGTTAGTAGCATTGGTTAAAACGTGTCTGTTGAGGTTTATTGGTTCCTTTTAGTGTAAAAATGCTGCACGCTGTGTGTGTGTGAATGTGTCTGCATACGTTCGTGCTGCGTGTAACATTATTTGGAAGTGAAAGTATGCACTGCAGTCCTCCTGTATGTCACAGACACAAGTTCTGCATAAGGCAAAGCTCAGTCTCACCTCAGACACACACGCACACACATTACATACGTGTGCAGACACGTGCAAAAGCACAATGAGGTGTCTCCTTCGGGCGTTGCGGCCACTTTGTTCAGCGGTCCTTGAACACGCCGTGTGTGACGCAGATCGAGACTTATGTGTGACTTCGTGATGTATTACTTTCTCCCATGCTGGACTGACAGACGTGTATTTTCTCTTCTTCCTTTCACCTCCAAATATTAATGCTGTGCATGAATGCACAGAGATGAGCTGTGCTGTGCATTTTGCTTGGTGCATAACCTCATGCTTTATGTGCTCACATGTCCACTTGGTCCAGTCATAAGTCTCGAATTATTACTCATTTCTTATTGCTTTCTCTGCTTTGTGCCTTTGTTTTCATAATTATAATTAAATCCACCAAAAAGAAGACAAACCTGACCTAAAACCCATCAATTTTCTATAAGCGGGTATGCTGGAGCCTATCCCAGCTGATTTCTGGTAACCTCAGCCCCAGAGATAGAAGAACCCGCCTCAGAGTCCCCAGTCACTGCTTCCGTGTTGGAAGACGTTCTGGTGGGATTGAATTGAACGTGTACCTGAAACGACGTGTCTAACTGGCGGCGCTGACTGAATGGCGGTAAAATGAGGCTGGTAAAAATGACAAAAGATAATCATGACAGGCCACAAACCAATAGAGAGCGCACCGCTGAGTAATTGCTATAATTGCTATAAAACGCTGCTATATGTATTGGCGGCGGCGAGTCCCCCATCAGTCACACGCTAAACAAGCGGAATGTCCAGGAATTCCAACAGTGATTGTCTCTATTGACGACAGCAGAGCCTCCTGCGTGTCATTAAAGTTGATTACTGGCCTGATCAGAACTTATGATCATTTATTGGATAAAATGGCTTCATGTCTTGTTGGTCAAAAATGGACAAACTATAAGAGACTGGTCCAAAATGAGAAGCGGTGAGGTGTAATGGTACAGCATGATCACAGGTCACAGTTCCGTTACAGGTATAATTCATAATTTGAGCATAAAAAACCTGTTTCTGACTTTCTGTCTGCCCTGCGATTGACTGGCGACCAGTCCAGGGTGTACCCCGCCTCTCGCCCAAAGTCTGCTGGGATAGGCTCCAGCATCCCCGCGACCCTAATGAGGATAAGCAGTATAGAAAATGAATGAATAGTTAATGCTTCATTGATGCCCAAAACGTATAAAATGTATATATTTTTAGTTAAAATCTGAAAAATGATGCCGCCATTCTTTTCAGGTTCAATCATCACCATACAGTTGATCATCACCTGTCTCCTGTTCATCCTACAGGTTTAAAAGTCAATTGGACTTCACCCCAATAGGGGGTGCCCTAGAGCAGTGATTCTCAAATGGCGGGTCGCGAGCCAAAAGTGGGTTGCCCAGTCGTTTTTATTCTCATCCGTGCTAATCGCTTGCTACATCACCACGAGGTGCGTGCCATGTTTATGGGGGAATTTGTCAAGCTTGAGCAGGAGGGGACTGTAGATATCCGCTGGAGAAGAGTGCAACAGAGAGAGACAGCGAGTCACCACGGCCGCTCATGTTGTCTTGCAAATAGTCCCTTTAAAAATGTAATATTTGAGAAGCATGTCATTGAGGGGTGATGATGGGTCCCACAGCCAAACCAGGGCAAGACATACAAAATATTGTGGGGTGGATTTATAACTCTGCTACAGACCGGTTTCCCCGCTCTTTTCCAGGACTTTTCCAGGACATTTTCATCCACTACAGAGACAAGTCATATGGACCAATCCCAGCAGCACCGAAATGTCCCTATCGGGGTCTGAAAAGTTGCTTAATCCATTGGAAGCACATGCTCTTTTTTGCAGCATCACGCAGGTTATGTGGGGCACCAGCTAGAAGCAGACCGGCGCTCCGTTGTCCAGAAGGGAAGGTGACAACCTATCAATCTATCAACCATGCATGAATCTTAATGACAAAACTCCGGTATGTAGGCATAAAATTTGGTGCAGCTCCAAGTAAGGATTGTTTGGCCTTGGCAGAAGTCATTCTGATTGTCATTCTACAGTAGCTGCTTTACTGTCTTTGTCACTTCCATTTCCTTCAGTGTGTCGTGAGTTCCACAGGCCAGTATGGACTTCTCTTGCTTCTTTTCTTTACATTTTTGGTCATTACAGCACCTCTCGGGACATAACAGACACAGTTTTCTTGCCAAAGGGGGGGGAAAAAAGTTAAGTTGGAAACTCTTGAGTGCTGAACATCTCTTCGTGCTCTGGCCTCAATCCAAACGAGGTCCGTCTGGGCCGTGACTCAGCACAGCTCGCCACATTTAAGCTCTTAATGGGGACCCGAAGCAGTGCCGCAAGGCCTCACTCCTGCCGTATTTTTCTATCTTCAGGATGATGTGCTCCATGATATGGCGACAGATATGAGATCATAAGGTGTTGCGAAACACTTAACTTAACAAAAGCCATGTAGGGCAGTACAGTGGATAAGAGGTCTGAATCTCCAATAGAGACTCCCACTTCTCCTGTAACCCTTAACATGGCAAAGGTTAAGGAAACGTACAAGTAGATGGATTTAAAGAAGCCAGCTTGCAGTCATTTAGGTCTGTGACGCGCCGCAGCAGCTATTTGTGTTTGCAAGCTTAATAGGCAAAAAAAAAAGGCGACTGCGGCGATGCCTTGCAGACAAACATTTAAAAGACAAAAAGGCATTTGAAGTGCTTAGTGCTTAGCTAACAGGAAAAGGAAGTCACACACACACATACACACTCACGCACCGGCTGAGCGAGGCACATGTGCAGGTGAGACAGGGAGGCCAGCGAAGACAAATGACAAGTTCAGACTTTAAAGGTGAATGAGGATGAAGGAGTTCAACAAGGTGTGTGTGTGGGTGTGGGTGTGCGTGTGCGTGCGCCATTCTCCACCTCGCTGTCATCTACTTCTGCGCGTTGGTCTTGATTTGCTGGCGTTTCTCTCGCCTATGCGCGACGTCGACTTCACTTCCACCTAATGACCATTTCTCGTCCCCCTCCCGCCTCCACACTGCCTGTCAAAACATGAAAACATTCCTCCTTTCTTTCTTGATGCTTCCACTCGCCTGCTGTCCTCGTCAGCCTTCCGGGCAGGTGGACAGGGCCAGAGCACACTTGGAGGTCTTTCACAGTTAGAGTGATGCAAACATGGTCACATGACTGGCCTCTCTTAATTGGGCCTGTCAGTGCACTAGACTGGGATCAATGAGGCAGTGATAAACGTACAAGAGTGTCTTTGAGCATTGCACACTGTTTTAGCATACTGGCTAAAATTAGAAACAGTAAACCACTACAAATGGACAACAATGGCGTGAAATACCAGTTGCCTATCAACAAAACATTCTTTAGCTTTAAATGTATGCTGATTGTGTTTTGTCATTTCTTATCTAGTCCAGTAGTCTAGTTTGCAAAACACTCTAGTAATCAATATAAAGCCTTTTGGCCATGGGGGTCTGTCACAGAGTTCTACTGCCAGGCCCTCAGAACAGTGAGATAAAAACGTCAAAAAGATCACTTTTAGAGATTTTATTTTCCAGATAGTGCAGGGCAGGGAAAAAGTGCACAAAAATATGTGTGTGTGTGTGTGTGTGGGGGGGGGGGGGGGGGGGTTTTTACAAAAAATAATTCATCGCTCCAACTTCTATGCTGCTTATCCTGACTAGAGTTGCAGGGGTATGCTGGAGCCTATCCCGACTGACTATGGGCATGGGGCACGAGACAAACAATCACCCACAAAAACATGCATGCATTCTTACCTGACTGTGTGGCCAACGTGTTAACCATTAAGCCATAAGAAATATTTACCAAACAGTACTTCATCTACTGTGTTTCTGGCTTAACGCTACCTCCTTGTAGTATAGCACACACTTCCCATTAACTCCACACTCTCAACCTAGTCCCACCCCAAATGCAACCCCAAGTCTCTCCCACCAGGCAGGAAAAAAACACAAAACCATCAATCAACGAAATAACACAAATAGATTGATTGATGACGTAGATGAAGTACAACTTCTACAGTACAAGTACAACATCTTGAAGTGACTTCTGGTAATAACGATTCGTAAGGAAAACGTCTGTTGCTACAAAGTGTCCGTGCGATAGTGTGCATATGAGCACAAGTGCATCCACATGTTTGTTAGCACCTAAGTTCCCAAAGTGGGGTACATGTAACCCCACGGGTACTCCAATTGTCATAGGGAGTACATGAATAAAAATATAAAACACTCACAATGGTCGAGTGGTTAGCAAGTTGGCCGTAGAGTCAGGAGGTTATGAAGACCTGGGTTTGAATCTCCATTGGGCATCTTTGTGTGGAGTTTGGATCTTCTCTCTGTGTGTGGGTTTCCTCCGGGTACTCCCGTTTCCCCCCATATTTCAAAAGGATGATCAAAACTGCATCGATAGGAGTGTGAATGACTGGCAACCGGTTCAGGGTGTACCCCACCTCTGGTCCAAAGGCAGCTGGAATAGGCTCCAGCCTACCCCTGTGAGCCTAATGAGGATACGCAGCATAGATATTTAAAAAAATATAATGGGTGGATAATATGCAGACTCGTATGGCCATCGTCCAAAAAAAGTGCAGCTCAACTTTAACCAATACAAAAAAAACATGCCTACATCCGACAAGATATTAATATGTATAATATGATTAATATATAAAATATATTTATTAGTGCTTATGTGAAACTTTATCAAAATATGAACATGCTAAATACAAATTTTTGACCTGGAATTACCATTAAATCGATTAACCAATTAATTATGATCAATATTTCCAGTTCATTCAGAAAAATGTTTTTTAAGTGTTTCTGGTTACATTGCTTCAGGTCAAACGTTTGAACGGCAACTGTAAAAAGTTGAGAATGTTACAATCACTAATAACTAATCGAGCCCGACCGATTTATCCGTCAGCTGATTAACCGGCTGATTATGGCGTACCACTGACTAATCAACAGCGGTGAATGTGCAACCGATGTATTGACGTTTTTTGCTGCGCTGAGATTCTGTCGTTCCCTTCCATTGTGTCACTCGGTGCTACTCCCTGCCCGGGTGCCTGGCCCCTCCCCTCACACACAGCGAGTTGCAGCTCTTGCAGTCTCATTTCCTTGGCTGCAGCAGAGAATAGGACGAGGAAAAGGGCAAAACAAACTATTTCTTTACACCATGGCGAGCTGTGATTTGGTAAAACAATATACACCACACTTTAGTGCCACGCTGTCAGGGCCCATCAAGAAGAACATTACATGTTTTTTCTCAAACATGAGAAAAAACATGTATGTTTCAGAAAGCCTATTCCAGCATTTTAACGTTGTATAAAGATAGATGTAACTATTAATCCACATGTCCATGTGTATGTTATGTAATATAAGACTATTATATGTACATTAGTCTTATTAGACTACTCATTAGACTACTACAGACTCCCACAGCATCTTCCATGCAGGGTTTACAAGGACTCATACATTCACAAGTTTATGTCAGCATTAAAATCATTTTTAAAAATGTTACAGCCTTTACTTTATAAATTGAGTCGAGGTAAGCAGCACACCGTCCCCACCATACACGGTGTTGACTGTGTACTGCCTTCCCCGGACGGAGACGGCAGATGGTGGTCCAGAATCTCTTTGAAGCCATCCGGAAGTCGTTTTCCATGGCCTCTCCGAACTACTCCCATGTCCGGGTTTTTGCCTCAGCGACCGCCAGGGCTGCAGACCGCTTGGCCTTCCGGTACCTGTCAGCTGCCTCCAAAGTCCCATGAGCCAAGACGGCTTCATAGGACTCTTTCTTCAGCTTGACGGCATCCCTTACCACTGGTGTCCACCAACGGGTTCTGGGATTACCGCCACGACAGGCACCGACCACTTTAAGGCCACAGCTCTGATCGGCCGCATCGACAATGGAGTCACAAAACATCATCCACTCTGATTCAAGCTCTCCCGTAGGTAGGAGTTGAAACTCCTTCTGACAGGGGATTCTGCCAAGTGTTCCCAGAAGACCCTCACAATGCGTTTTGGGTCTGCCAGGTCTGACTGGCATCCTCCCCCACCATCGGAACCAACTCACCACCAGGTGGTGATCAGTTGACAGCTCCGCCCCTCTCCTCACCCGAGTGTCCAAAACTTGTGGTCGCAAGTCCGACGACACAACCACAAAGTCAATCATCGAACTGCGGCCCAGGGTGTCCTGGGGCCACGTGCACATGTGGACACCCTTATGCTTGAACTTGGTGTTCGTTATAGACAATCCGTGACGAGCACATCCAATAACAAGACACCGCTCGGGTTAAGATCAGGGGAGCCGTTCCTCCCAATCACACCTTTCAAGGTCTCACTGTCGCTGCCAACATGAGCGTTAAAGTCACTCAGCAGAACAAGGGAATCCCCTGAGGGAGCACTCTCTAGTACTTCCTCTAAGGACTCCAAAAAGGGTGGTTATTCTAAACTGCTGTTTGGCGCATAAGCAAAAACAACAGTCAGGACCCGTCCCCCCACCCAAAGGCGTAGAGAAACTACCCTCTCATTTACTGGGTTGAATTCCAACGTGCAGGCTTGGAGCCGGGGGGCAACAAGAATTGCCACATTCCACATACCGACAACTAACTTCTGTAGCCGAGGATCCGACCGCCAAGGCCTCTGCCTCCGGCCGCCACCCAGCTCTCTTTGCACCCGACCCCTTTGGCCCCGCCCACGAGTGGCGAGCTCATGGGAGGGGGGACCCACGTTACCTTTTCGGGCTGTGCCCGACCGGGCCCCATGTGCGCAGGCCTGGCAACCAGACGCTCGCCATTGTGCCTCGCCTCAGGGCCTGGCTCGAGAGGAGGCCCGCGGTGACCCGCGTCCGGGCGAGGGAAAATGAAGTCCAATTGTGTTATTCATCATCAGGGTCTTTTGAGCCACTCTCTGTCTGGTCCCTCCCTTGAGACCTGTTTGTCATGGTTGACCCTACCAGGGGCATGACAGCCCCCGACAACTTAGCTCCTAGGATCATTGGGACACGCAAACTCCTCCACCACGATAAGGTGGTGACTCAGGGAGGAGAACATTGTTACATCAAATATAATTTAGTCCTTTGTTTTAAGTCTAGTAACGCGATGCATGTTTTAAATATTTTTTATTTTGTTTATATACCAACTTTTTTTCACATTCGAATGTTTGCTTCAGCATTAGCTTTGTAAATGTTTGCAAATACTCGGTGGCTGCAGATTGCTCCGGGTACTCCAGTTTCCTCCCACATTCCAACAACATGCATGTTAGCTTCATTGGCGACTCTAAATTGTGAATGTGAGTGTGAATGTTTGTTTGTCTGGCCTGCAATTGACTGGCGACCAGTCCGGGGTGTACCCGGCCTCCCGCCCAAAGTTAGCTGGGATAGGCTCCAGCATTCCCGCGACCGTAATAAGGATAAGCGGTATAGAAAATGGATAGATGGATGCATACTGGTAGGATGTTTTTGTGAATAAGACATTTATAAACACATCAAGTATCAGTTAAAACACCTATGTATTATCACTTTCATCCCAATGCGGCCACTTGTTTTATTTTAAAATGGTCAACTATAGTATCAAATTTTGTGTTAAAAAATGAGTGATTAAAAAAAAGTCTTATTTTCCCCCTTTTTTTCCTGATTCAGCTTGATGGAAGTGCAAGATAAAAGTTAACCCTGGAAAGTTTTGACAAAGTGTTTTTTGCTATGGACTAACATTCTCGCCTTAGCCCCTGTTGTTATTGTTGTTGTTATTCCATCCTGTCTTCTTGTTTCTCTCAGACGGCCACAACATGGTTGCTGGCCAAGTACGTTGGCACACTAGACCTGTGCCACAAGCCAAAAGGCTGACGGGTCCCGGGGGTTTGGAAGCGAATGCGGTGGGCGTTTGGAACAGAAACACAGAGCAGTGCAAAAAATAACATAAACATCGACGGTGTCAAAAAGCATAACATACGGCAGCCCCAGAGGTGGCGAGTAGGCGGAACGCTCTCAAGTACATTTTGGTCAACTTTAAGCACGACCTCACTCTGGCCCAAACCTAGAGAGCTGGACATCAGAGCACTGAGCAAAAAACGCAATCAGGTCATCAGTTCAGAATGTTGACGTTGGTTGATTTTTTAGTCTGTACTCGTCTACTTATTTTCACTGAAAAGCACTTTCTAGCAAGCATCCCTGGGGTACATTTTGGTATTGTGGGGGTAGCGAGTAAATAGAGGGCTAGTACTGCCCATACTGATTCGTAATATTTTTTCAAGGTCACTGAATGATTTTGTGGTATTGAGTTGGGTTGGGTTGGTAGAACAAGCCAGAAGTCTCAGTCTTAGATCAAGCAACTAAGACGGTCATTTAACTTGACTTACTACCAGTAACTAGTTTATTTAAAGGAATCTGTACCTTTTGTCTAACCGAAATATAGTTGAGGGTGTCAGCAAGCTGTTCTAATCTCAAGTGTAGTCAAGAAAGCACCCAAATAGGTCATAATTCCATTATCGTCAACAAAGCTCTTGGCATATGTGTCCTTTCCAAGGTGATGAGGAGGAACAAACTCCGCTGATGCCACTCGTTGAACACAGAGAACTTTATGAAATTATGCAGGGAGCGTCAGTACAGGTCTGCAGCATCCTTGTGGGTGGGCTAGGTCAGATTGGATGCACTTCTGCCGAGAGTAGGGTCAGCAGTCAAACTTAAGGGGTTTTACATCAACCTGCAGTACTGCCTTACCAAAGATGGTCAGGACACAAGTTACTCTGATGTTGATTAACAACTGTCACCTTTATGGACTCATGGCTCCAAAGCATCTACCCTCTTTTGGATTGTGGGCCTATTACCACATCTTAAGTCTCCGGAGAAGTCAAATCAGATGCAGGTCTGGAGTGGAGTTCTGGTGTGACCCATCTCCCAGATGGTAAACTTTCATCAGTAGAGCCTCACATACTTAAACACGCGGGGAGAAAGCAACATATAACTATAGCATTCTACATGTTACCATATTGGATCCTACAACTGCGACGTTTTTATTGGGGGTGGGGATCCGAAAACCAGTCAGTATCGGGTGTGACCACCATTTGCCCCAAATGTAGTACACGCCCATACAGAGCATCCCAAACATGCTGAATGGCTGACATGCCCGGTGAGTGTGCTGGCCATGCAAGAACACTGTACAGATACAGCACATTTTGGAATGGGCTTTTATTGTGGCCAACCTAGAACCTAATGATCTTGCTGTCTAATCAGTATATTGACCTGTGAGGTGGGTGAATTATGAATGCTCACTAAAAAAATTGCGACATATCTGTAAAGAATATTTAAGAGAACCAGACATTCTATTTTTGTTGACTTATATCCGATCCGGCCTAAGACCTATCAGCGTTTACACTTGCAAACTAAACCCCTTGGTGGAAATCGGCCGTGATACCGCTACATGTCATGGAAGTAAAGGTCGGCAGGAGTCTAAACGCGCCGCTTCAGACAGGCGTTGGGCTGGCAGACTCCACATGTTTGATTTAACCTCAACTGACACGCAACACAGCCAGATCCAATTTCCCTTTTCACTCCAGCTTTTTTCATAAATATATATTGCTGCATTATACACAGACAGATCTGACCTTTAATAGGCTCTACCATTTCACACAAACGTCCCTGAACTGGATTTGTTTTGGGTTTTTTTTTTTTTAAAGGAGCTTGACGGAGAAGTTTTGTGGGCGGCGAAATTGGAGTTAGAGTGTTATCATAAACGCCTTTAATCCGCTCATCCTCTTAGGCACGCCGTAAAAAGCGACAGACAAACGTTTATGGACGATCCAGCAGCACGGAACCCCGGGGAGGAGAACCCAAACTAGAAGTTGATTGACATGAGGACAACACAAATGCTGCAATAATCCCACTCATTAACATACAAGCTGATGAAGCTGAGCTCATGCATTAATAAAGTGTCTCACTCTCAGGTAGCACGCTGCAAATTCATTTTCTACACAAGTCTTCGCCCCGTGCCGAAGGTTCATCGAGGTTATTGGTTTGCAATATGTTCCACACCAGCTGATGGGAACGGCGGCGAGAGCTGGAATTTATTTTTATGTGACTAGTAAAAGAAATTTAGCTGAATGGACTGGGCTCTTATCGGAACATGGTGGGTGGACACGAGCTCCAGGAGCAGATTTTATTACCGCGCTGCTGCCTGGTAGCACAGCACAAAGTGTGGCTCAAATAAATGGAGGTGATAAATCCCAAGCAGAAATGTCAAGTTGTTTACAAATTGCAGGTGAATGCTGAGAAACGATGTGAGCAGCCAGGAAAATGAAGAATTTAGGACCACAATTTTGAGGCCACTTGTAGCAACCCCCACATTCCATGCATACAGTACATGGCCCAGGTTCTCCATGAGCAGTATCATGATTAGAGGGAAAATTCAAAATGGCAACTTCCTGTTTGATAAATCAGATGATTAACTTAATTAATCATTCAATACAATGGAAATTCATATCAGAACCCAAAATAACATAATATCACTGTTGTGTTTCCATAAATCACGCAAGGACACACACCAACAAGCACATGCACACACTAAACAGAGGGGAGCCACGAAGCAAAAGAAGGCCCAGCCTCAGATGTGTGTGTGTTAAAATGTATCTACTTCTGAAAGCCTCTATGGATGCAAGAATCAGCAGAATGCAAATGTCATGCGTGTGTTTGTGTGTAGGTCTGCCACTTCCCGTGTACGTGAATAGGTACTGTATTTGTTTGTAATAAACGTGAATGTAAATTTAGTTGAGTTTAGTTTATTGGTAATTTGACAGGGACCGTGTACAAGATCATTCATCTTTCACAGAAGAGATGATCTGCACCAGATTTAGCTACTGCTGCTTTCTATCTGCAGTCCCTGCACAAGTGAACACATTGAAATACATCTGATAATAAACACATCACAACTAAATTATCTTTAACCTTAGCATCTGCACATTTAACACTACGTTATTTCATTAAAAGAGGAAAATAATATTAATAGTAAATCAATAAATTTGCATACATGTATACATATACATACACACACAAACATACCCACATATACAGATATAGTTACATACATACAAACAGTACATGTTTGTAGTGTGTAGATGACAGCATCATCTACACACATTATGATGTCTACATCTTGGCACATGTTCGGGAGATCATTTATGGAGATGCTGAACAACAAGGGTCCTAGGATTGACCCTTGCAGGACCCCCGTTGTGCATTGCCTCATTGTAAACATTGAATTATTTGCTCTCACACACTGCACCCGATCAGTGAGGTAAGATTTTAACCATTGTAGAACACCAAAGGACAGATGGCACAGAGAGAGCTTGGACAGGAAGACAGAGTGATTTGTAAATTTCTGTGAATGAGTGTGTGACTGGTTACCCAAACACTTTTGTTGAGCTTGAGCTCATGAGATGAGACAATTCCAATCCTGCCCAGCACACTGTCCATATTACGTGTATTATCATTCACAGGCACAACGCCATAGCTCAGTCTGATGGACTTCTGGCTCAGATGTTCCCGCGAGACAGCTTCACCACCGTTTATCTCTACACACAAGATCTTGTGACACCCCTACTCAATTTTGATTGACACTGTCATTTAACAATACGCTCCCGATAAAAAAAAGTCTAGTTGAAAAATTGCCAGAATTTACATTTTGCACTCCTTTAAGAAGTTTTTCTGAGTAAATATTTTAATGCAAACAAGTATTAAAGTAAAACAGGCTCTCCGTCGGCTGATCAAAATTTAACCTGAGGGTTATGGAACAAAAAAGTCAAGAGCTAGACCCCAGAAATGTCACCGGCCCTGAGCCAGAGGGTCTCATTGGCTGTCCGTCAAGAACATCCTCAGTCGTGTTACTGATGCCAAGCGCAGTCCAATAACCACTGGATAGAATCTGCCGTGGAAGGCTTTTAAGAACAAAAAACTTAATCGGAGGGCTTGTCTCCTTCAATGCCACAAAATTGCCCCTTGGCAATTTGCACGAGAACACCAAACATGGGACATTGAAAGGTGGAAGAAAGTTTTATTCTCTGATGTTAGCTTCCAACATTACTGGTATGACAAAAAGAGCGCACCAGGGATGTTTTCGAACACAGCACAGTGGAAGGGGCGCCATCATGGAAAGCTTTTTCCTTCAATGGAAAAATGGAGCTGTGGGTCGTACACACATATATGTGTTTTATATACATACATATATACAGTAAACATGTATAAACATGTACATATATAACATTTTAGGTGCATATACCATTATATATATATATATGTATACATATACAAACACATTTACATAAAATGTGTGTTATTAATTACATTAAAATATTTCATCGTGATTAATTGCGTTTTATGTCCAAAGGTAACATGTT
Source organism: Oostethus manadensis (assembly GCA_024372805.1). Lineage (NCBI taxonomy): Eukaryota > Metazoa > Chordata > Actinopteri > Syngnathiformes > Syngnathidae > Oostethus > Oostethus manadensis. The sequence continues at coordinate 1,383,692 of QODF01000109.1, read as the reverse complement.
TTTTATCATATATCTTCTCATTGTTACAACCTTGGGTTGTGAGTTTTCTATTTTTGAGTTGCGGTGTGGTGGCTGACTGCCCAAATGTGGTGCAAATGTGGCTCCCCTGATTGGCTGCGGTGAGCACCCAGGGAGAGCCTGAGAGTGCACCTCCCATATCTCACTCCTTCCGATCTGCTACACCTTGCGAGTTGGATGTGTTAGACTTTGAACAGATGGAAATTATATTTAATTATATTCAAAAACCTGCTGTTTTCTTTTTGTTAAAAGAATTTATTGTACAGCCTAACGAGTGGCTGTGGTGGTGGAAAAAGTTTGAGCACTCCTGGTGTAGATGTTCTCCTAAATGTGACGCATGTTAGAAACAAGCATATTGCTGCGCATTGCTATTGTGTGCATGTTTGTGTGTGTGTGTGTTTGTGTGTGTGTCATCACATGCTGGCAATGGACTTGCGCGAGGAGGAAGTTGCACTCCACCCACTCGCACCCCCCACTGTGCCAGGACACACACACAATGACACATATTTCACCACTCGATCTCATCTCTGCACGGTTGCAGTTTATGTTGTGGTTTTTCATAATTTCATTAATAAATGATTGCTGCATTTTGGCATGTTTTTTAATGCATAACCAAAGCATATTGTACTTATTCTTGGCCTAAAAAGGATTTTCAAGCATAAAAATGGGTAAATGAGCAAACTAAAGTAATTCAAATGCAAATATAATAAATACAGAAGGAGCTTTCTCATTGTGAAATGTTTGCTGAGACAAGGGCCAGACATGGTAGGCAGAAAAAAACATTTATTGCAAGTTTAAATTGTCTCATAACAGGCACAACGATGATAACATAAGGATAACAATGATACTAACATGGGCTACTGTTGGGGCCATACCACTACAAGATAAAACTGTCAGTCCACCCGCCACTAAGGCCCACAAGGGAGCACATTTACTGTGACACACACAAGCAGGAGTTTATTTACATCTTAAATGGCTTTATTACTCTTATTATGTTTACTACGTTGGATAATGCCAGTGAAAAGCCATATAAAGTTGCAATTACCATACATGGATGAGACAATAGCCACAGCATGAAATACACCATCAAGCATTAGAGCGTGTGAGTTATCTTATTTATGTCTAATATGTCTTATTTCCTCTGATTATATCTACTATACTTTGTAAAAAGAGCGTAAAGGTGACTATAAGGGTGTTATTTAATGTACAGAGGGCTTTGACAAATTAAAAAGCAAATTTCAAAGTTTGTAAACAGGTTTTCTATGCCACAACTATGAAAATATTAAAAGTATTGAATCCTACTGCGCGGAAATTCACTCATTGCTGACAAGTCTGGAACCATCCATCCATTTTCCTCCGCTTATCCGGGTCCGGGTCGCGTGGGCAGCAGCTTCAGTAGGGAAGTCCAGACTTCCCGGTCCCCAGCGACCTCTTCCAGCTCCACCGGGAGGACACCAAGGCGTTCCCAGGCCAGCTGTGAGACATAGTCCCTCCAGCGTGTCCCAAGTCTTCCCGGGGGCCTTCTCCCGACTTGCATGCTCGAAACACCTCACCAGGGAGGCGCCCGGGAGACNGGGCATGCCCGAAACACCTCACCAGGGAGGCGCCCGGGAGACATCCGGACTAGATGCCCGAGCCACCTCAACTGGCTCCTCTCGATGTGAAGGAGCAGCGGCTCTACTCTGAGCTCCTCCCGGATGGCCGAGCTCCTCACCCTATCTCTTAGGGTGAGTCCAGCCACCCTACGAAGGAAACTCATTTCCGCCGCTTGTATCCGCGATCTCGTTCTTTCGGTCATGACCCATAACTCATGACCATAGGTGAGGGTGGGAACGTAGATCGATCGGTAAACAGAGAGCTTTGCCTTCCGGCTCAGCTCTCTCTTCACCACGACGGTCCGGTACAGCGACCGCATTACTGCAGATGCTGCACCGATCCGTCTGTCGATCTCACGCTCCAACCTTCCCTCACTCGTGAACAAGAACCCGAGATACTTGAACTCCTCCACCTGAGGCAAGACCTCACTCCCAACCCGGAGGGTACAGTCCACCCGTTTCCGACTGAGAACCATGGCCTCGGATTTGGAGGTGCTGAGTCTCATCCCAGAAGCTTCACACTCAGCTGCAAACCGCTCCAGTAAACGCTGAAGGTCACAGCCTGATGAGGCCATAAGGACCACATCGTCTGCAAATAGCAGAGACGAGATCCTAAGGTCACCAAGCTGGACTCCCTCAGCACCTTGACTGCGCCTAGAAATTCTGTCCATGAAGATTATGAACAGAATTGGTGACAAAGGGCAGTCTTGGCGGAGGCCAACGTTCACCGGAAACAAGCTCGACTTACTGCTGGCAACCAGGCTCCTGCTTCGATTGTACAAGGCCCGAATGGCCTGTAGTAGCGGGCCACCAATCCCACACCACGAGGGACATGGTCGAATGCCTTTTCCAGGTCTACAAAGCACATGTAGACCAGTTGGGCAAACTCCCACATACCCTCCAGTACCCTTGCAAGGGTGTAGAGCTGGTTCAGTGTTCCGCGACCGGGACGAAAACCACATTGCAGCTCCAGTAACCGAGGTTCGACTAACGGTCGTGCCCTTCTCTCCAGCACCCTGGAGTAGACTTTTCCAGGGAGGCTGAGGAGTGTGATCCCCTAGTTGGAACTCACCCTCCGGTCACCCTTTTTAAAAATGGGGACCACCACCTCGGTCTGCCAGTCCAGAGGTACTGTTCCTGAATTCCATGCAATGGTGTAGAGGCATGTCAACCAACACAGTCCCCCAACATCCAGAGCCTTGAGGAATTCCCAGCGGAACTTGTCTACCCCCGGAGCCTTGCCACTGGGGAGTGATTTAACTACCCCAATTACCTCAGCCACGGTGATAGAACTGTCCACATAGGTATCCTCGGACTCTGCTTCCTCTACGGAAGGCATGTCAGCATGACAGCAATAAATGAAGGATGACGGCATAGTGACACTATACTGAACATTGATACCCTATTTCAAGAAAAATACCACATGGAATGTAAATACATATCCCATATCCATCCGATGCTACTGCAGTATGAACGATCAGGTCACACAAGGTGTTAGTGAAGCAGCTCTTGTCAATGTCTCACCTCTTCTGCCTCATCCACCCACATACTCCGTGGAACAGACGACAAGTTGTCCACAAACCGCCATAGCCAAAATTTTTGTCCTCTTTCTTCTTAATGTCCTGCACAAAATCATTTGGTCGAGAAAATATTGGTCGAGAAAATCCCTGAATTTGCCACGAAAGAAAAGCCCCGTAGTGATGTGCAGATCAATGCTAAAATATTGATACTTCCAATACCATCCATCCATCCATTTTCTATGCTGCTTATCCTCATTAGGGTCGTGGGTATGCTGGAGCCTATCCCAGCTGACTTGGGCGAAAGGCGGGGTACACCCTGGACTGGTCGCCAGTCAACATTCACACTCTAATGGACAATTCAGAGTGGCCAAATACGCTAACCTGCATGTTTTTGGAATGTGGGAGGAAACCAGGGAAAACCCACGCACGCACGGGGAGAACATGCAAAGAGATGCACAGAGATGCCCAACGGAGAATTAAACCCTGAACCTCCGCACTGTGAACCTGAACCTCCCACATGCTACCCATTCATCCACCGTGCGGCCCAACAGCAGCTATTCATTCTCATATCAAAAGATGATAATTCAGCTATATGATTTTTTTCTTCTGCTTTATCTGATGCTGTATATGATTTAGCTATATTGTAAATCACCCTACTACCTCAATATACTTCAGGGTTTATTATTAAATCAATCATTTACTATGGTGTCTTGATTTTTTTATGCTATGACTTGAAATACTGTACACTGTTTGTTTTTTTTTACACATTAGGTATATCAGATCGGTATCACGGCCACGAGCCTGAATTTTACTCGGTATTGGACTAGTGACCAGAATACTACATAGGACTTGTCTTTCAGTATTTTTGACTAATAATAGGACAAGTCAACCACAAAACCGAGATCATTTATTAATTAATACATTTATGAAAAATTGCATTAGAGCGATGGAGCAACGTTTGAAGCGTGATTAAAAATGCAATTGGAACTGCACTGAAGACTACGTCCTGCTTAACCACAAGCACGGCATTACAGTTTGTCACTTGTCCTCACTAGGGTCCCGAGGCGGGGTAGAACCTCGACTCCAGCCAGCCCATTGCAGGGTACATATAGACAATCGCACTCACACTCATACCCATGGACGAAAAAGTCGCCATTTGACCTGACATGCATGGAGAAAACATACAACATCCACACAGAGATGTCCAACAGAGATCCCTGACAACTCAGATCTTGCATGCTTACTGACTGTGTGGCCAACATACTAAACAACAGGCCATCGTGCTTGTACCATTAAGTGTCCATCCATGGTGGTATATTTGAGCCGTATTTGCAAGATAACCATGATGACTTTTTTTGGACAACATGACTGGAAAAGTGCAACAAGGAGCAGGACGTTGCTGGCTTACAACAACCTTTGTCCACAAAAGATCTTTCGGGCGTCATTTCGTGGCTCTGGGGCTTGTTGCATGAAGAAAATGTCTAGTTTTCACATATAGAAACAAAACAACAAGCCCTCGCAGCACAGCGCATGAGTGGACCAACTGATGGTGGTGGCCAAACATAATTAAATATTGATGGAGGCGGCTAGAAAAAAAATGTGTGCGTGCGAGCTGCTGGAAGTCAAAGCAATAAGAGAGGAGGGAAAGATGAAAAGCTGAGGGCATAAACAACGGCGTGAGGAAGGCGCGAAGCACTGCCACGTGACCTGGAGGTCCGAATAGAGAATGGAAATCCGTCTGGCTAAGGGCGGGTTAATTGTTCCAGGTGAGTGCTAACGAGCAAATCACATGTGAGCCAGGGGACAGAAGAATGCAAGCTTTATGAGCGTCTCCATGTTCCATACGTGTCGAGAGTGGAACCTGAAACAACAGTGTGATTGCAAAAGACCTGAAACATCGTGTAATGCACGGAACGCTAGCATCCCTGCTCCCGGGTCAGTGATGTCACATCGCCATGACAACAGACGAGGAAATCTGCAGTAAATCTGTTGTCCAATCAAAGAACACCTGCCCTCACTCTGACTCCGCCTCCTCGCGTTGTCCCAGCCCGGCCATTATTGTTTTTGTGTGCTTACCTTGCATCTGGTCGTCGGAATTGAGAATGAGTGTACGTTTATGTTGGAATTGTCAGAAGGAGAAGAAAGAGAGGAAAGCTCGTTAAGGATGGACAGATGGAAGTTAGTGTTTGGGATGAGATTCCTCCACTCTGAAGAGAGTTTGTAAAAAAGTCAGTATAATGGAACTGCAACTTTCGAAAACCTCATAAGAAAAATGCCTGATACAAATTGGGATTCCAAGACATCTCCATCCCATTTGACAAAAAAATATACAAAAATTAAAATCCCAAGTGCCGCCATACAAGTTGCCCTCCCCTGGGGTTGTAATGCATCAAAGTAATGGATGCCAACCACCGTAAAACCCCAAAACAAGAAGAAGCGGCCCTCCCATTGGTTATCTTGGTTATCTCCCATCATCCTCTTCCTCCTATCACGGGTCCCTTTGCTCAGCGCACCAAAAAGCTCCTGTCCATGGTTAAGAATTAGGTGCAGTGCACAGTGTGCACAGCCTATGAAGCAAAGCGTTAGCGGGACTATTTAACTCCAAGCCGAGCCCCTCAGTTTAGGCTAACAATGTTGCGATACCTACCAGCCTGCGTTCCGACTCGGCCACCTCGCCCCGGCTTGAGCCGTCGCCATTGGCTGCTGGATTGTCCGGTAAATCACACACTGGTTCAGCCATAAGGAAGCAATCAATTTTTGCTTCCGGCATTTCTGGTCAGCCTGAATAATTTGATTCCTTTACTTTGCCTTGTTAGTGACAGGAGCTTTACCGGGTGTTTACAATGCGAAGCACATAATCATAACGACACAGGTGCTGATGTTAACGGTAGTAACCGGCCCAAAACACGAGGTCGTTATCGGAGCCTCGTTTGAGTGCTTAACCAACGCACTCAGCCATCTGCAAAAGTGCTTGAAGCTGATTTTGTGCAAGTAATGTGGCGTCCTGGCATCCTGGTGTATCGAATGGTCCAAATTGTATGCACCTGAATAGTAATTGTAAGAATAAAATAGCATGTTAGTATGATGTTATTTTCATATTCAATGTCCTACTTAGGAGTGCAAACGTTGTGCCAACTGGCAATGAATTGTACTTTTTTAATCATTTTTAACCCAGTGGTCCGAGCATAGTTAGGAAAGTGAGCCATTCAAATGTTTTTCTTTATAGCAACACAAATGAAAGAAAAAGGCCTTAACTTGAAATAGCAACAAAAACACTAAAGTCAGAGGAGCCCATTAAAAAGTTTTGAAAGATTGTTGTTAGTTGATGCTGTGGCACGTATGACACAACCTTCAAATCTGACTTGAGGTGACGCGTGCAGGTGAGGAACACTATTTTTGTTGTTTTGTGCAGCAAAATGCAAAGGAAGTCTTGTTTGTCAGCTGACCTGCAAAGGATGCATCAGCGACAACGATGGAGGAGCGTCTGGAGGACATTTGTTTGCAGGCATTGTCTGACTTCCTTGTTTCCCGTGTAGTCATCTACATATGAATAACAGTATCAACAATAACTACACTCTGCTGGTCTTCCTCCGCTCTATTCTTTCTGTTATTTGCCGATGCAATGTCCTCATCTCCCCGTGGGATCTTCTAGCATTCATCCTCATTTGTCAGGTCGTCACACACAAACACACACACACAGATGCACACGCACATTAGCTTGGAGATGACGCACCGCACCTGCAGCCAGTGGGGATTGTGTGATCCCCGTGAAGTTCCGTGGAGCTGATAGGGAATCACCTATGTGACATGCCACGCTGACTTCGAAAATTAGCGGAGGAATTGAAAAAAACTGACCTATCAATTTGATTGACTTCCGTGAGCACCCCCTGGGGGTGGGAAGAGCATCACACCGTATTTTTGGACCAGTAGGGATGTCTCCTTCTTTAGGATCGGCATAGGCTGCGTATCTGCGGTATTTGGAAGATCGGATAAGATCAGCTTCTGCCTAGAGATCGGGCCGGTCCGGTTTCCGTAACACTGGTCACACTTCCAACACGGTAGGTGAGAAAACGCTTTTCAAAGCCGGCAGACGCTCGACTCCTGCCATCATGCAGACATGCATGATGCTCTGACTGCTGGTTTTTTCTGTCAATAAATTACTAGTGCGCTGAAGAGAGTTTGTAAAAAAGTCATATACAGTCGAACCTAAACTTAGGAAAACCTCATTGTTTTCAACCTCAACCTCAAATTCATAATACCAATTGGGCTTCGAAGACTTGACCGCCCCCCTTTAACGCAAACATATTCAAAATACGAAAATACAAATCAAAAGTGCCACCCAGATTTTTTTAATGTACTGCCCCGCCATACAAGCTGCCCTCCCCCAAAGTAATGGATGCCAACCTCCGTAAAACCGAGGAAGAAGAAGAAGCTGCCCTCCTATTGGTTATCTCGGTTATCTCCCATCATCCTCTTCCTCCTAACGATGGCCAATCACGGCGTCCCTTTGCCCAGCGTACCAAAAAGCTCCAGTCCATTGTTAAGAATTAAAATACAAAAATGATAGTGTTAAGTGTAGTATGTAATGTAGTGTATTCATTGAAATGAAGTTTCAGTACGTACACTTATGTATGATTTCTGTCAAAACTCCATTCCCTCCTCCTTCTCCTTTGCCATCAAGCTCACCTCACTGGACCCGAAAGGTAAAGTGTCTTTTTTTGTGTGTCCTGTCCAGCCATTAGGGCAGATAGTGTGTATGATCTAGATGCTGAACAGATTTGCTCTGCCAGGGAAAAGTATAAGATACTCCCCCGTCATATAGATTTTAATACGTACTTAATTTCTATGCTCATTTTTCTGCAAATTTGGGGTGGCCGGACCGGAGCAGGAGGGGATAGAGAAGAAGAGAAAAGAAGACAGAGAGGGAGAGCGGGGAGCGGAGGGGGACAAAACAGAGAGAGACAACAACCCCAGCAACAACAATAACAAAACAACAGAGACCTTTATTTTCTCATTGATTATGTTGTCATTAATAAACATATTTCTTTTGGGTAGGCGCAATATTTACACTTTATATGATTGTTTTCGAGGGGTTTGGAATGAATTACGTCATTTATATGTAAATCTTGTCTTATAATACCAAAATTCCAAGACACGGAAATAATAAATTTTATATCTTGAGGTTGCATTTTATTCTACATCATACCACAAATTGGTCGACAACCAAGTCAAAGGATTAGTGGTAGCCTAAAAGTATTGTATAGGTGGCTGAATAATTTGACACCAGGATGGCTGCAATCCAGTTGGCCGTTTATTTGCATGTGAACACAAAGTACTCACAGTCCTTCAGGCAGACATTCTTCACCACGTCCACTCTGGGTCGACACTTCCTAGTTTTCTTATTCCACACACTTGACTCCAAACACTTCGGTTGGGCGCAGACATGTTGCTTGACGGTGGTTTTCAACCAACCTTGTTCAACACTCATGTGCTTGTCAGCCTCCTACAAGGTGTGGGCCCAATTTCACAGTGATTGGGCTATACAGCCTAAATTTAGCTGTATATGTGTCAAAATAATACACGCACAGGCAACACGGTGGGGGTGCATGTTTTGACACGTGCACGTGTTGAGTCGAGTTACACCACGGTGTCCTCAATTTATCACATGACTGTGTTTGTTATTGGGCTAGTCCAATAAGAAATGGGTGCACAGGGACGCCGCTCTCTACACACAGGTAGGTCCCCACGATCCATGGGGGTCCTGTACAGTATTATCTTTGTGAAGACATGAGGTCTCATTATTGAGTGGCTATCACACAAACACACACACGGGTTTGTGTGTGAACAGAGAGGTGAATTAAGTGTCATTTCGACTAAAGCAGGAATTTGAAAGCAACTTGAAACATGATTGCTGCCCTTGTTGCTATGGCCATCACTTCTCGGTCTCCTCTCTGCTGGCTCTGCTTCAAATGTGGCAGGTAGCGTGTACGTGAAAAAACATCGCGACGAGGTTGTTGTTGGACATTTGTTTCACTTTTCACTCGCAGTCCCAATACTTTTGCACAGCGAGATCTGGTTTAGAAAGTAAACAAATGTTTATCTCCAAATCACATCAAATGCTGCAGCAGCCAAACAGAGTTAAACATTCATTTTGTGGGAACTCCATAAAGGGATGAGCTGCTACTGCACACAAGCACAATGCTACACACACACACACACAACATTAAATCAACTGCATACTGGCATGTCAAACCTGCAAACATTCTTGCGGTGCACATATCATAACCAAACATTGGACCTACGCCTGGTGTTAGGATAGGACAGGATTCTCACTTTGGCTGGCGATAAGAGAGAGCCTGGCTCGGAGAGTACGACCCCTGGCTCTCCCATCACCCACTTGGACCCGGCATTTCCAAGCGTGAAAAATCCACATTCGTCTTATTCCTTTTAGCAATTCTCCCCCACCCTGTCTCATTTACACACACACACACACTCACACATACGCACATGGACTTAAAACATTAATGCCACCTTAACAGGATTTCCTTTTGCTTTGCATCCCCTTTTTACCCTCCCATTTAATCAGCCAACAATCCTTTAGCACTCGGTTTAGCAATATCATTCACTAATTCCATAAAAACAGATGAAAAATGAGCAAAACGTTCACATATATTAAGAAATTAACAGACATTGTTAATTATTTGTTGTCATGTTAACTAGCCAAAAAGGCATGCAGTGGAACCTCAGTTGTCGTAATTGGCTCCAAAACGACAAAATACAAAACAACATGTAATTCCAATTATTATTTTATAGAGAAATATTATAGTCCCACTTGCAGAAAACAATAAGAAACAACTCTAAATGGAGAGGTGGGTAATGATGCGGACTTTCAGCACATCCTGATTTCTTGTCTACTTTATAAAAGCGCTGGTGTAAGGCTCATAAAACAAGATACAATAAGCTAAAAACAGTAAAAACCGTAAAATGCATAAAAATGCTTTAAAGCGGTTAAAAGTCGTAATAATGCATGAAGAGTAGTGACATGTAAAATTTCAGTTGTTAAAAAGACACCACACGTTTTTTGAAAATATGTTCGTGCCTAAAATAATTCAGACCTCTATTATGGGTGTTGTAATACCGCCTGTCCAATAGAGGGTGCTAGTAGCGGAGGTGGTATAGAGTAGGCGATGTCGCGACAGAGGAAGAATAAATCCTGCCGTTGAAGAGACATCAACTCATCGTGCATTGTCTTCCTTCATTCTATACCACAGGTTAGTGTAACGTATAAATAACTTGTACAAAAAGCTTGGGAGAGTTGAGAAACTCACTAGAAGAAATGGCTGCATGTAAAGTGGTCGTGTACAAAATGGGTTAGGGAGCATTTCAGCATATGCTAAATGTCTAATGCTAGCGGGCCTTGTTGGATGGTGAATATCAGTGAGCAGGCTAATTGCACGGTGTTACTGATATTATAGTGCTAAAAAGATGTTACACAAGTATACATGTTGGCGGAAATTGTCACTAAATTGATGTCAAGGAAATGTCTTAAAATCAGAAAATGCTTTTGTGATACTGTTTCATCAATACAAAGTTGAAATGACTATTGTGAACTGAAAAAGGATACAACACTTGTGAATGTTAAATTGATATTGTTGGAAGTTAGGGATGATATGAAACTGTTAGGATATGAGTTTCATGATATCTGAACTGCTGTCATTTTTGAAAAGAATAAATCCTGCCGGTGAAGAGATATCAACTCATCGTGCATTGTCTTCCTTCATTCTATACCACAGGATTTTAATTCACACCCCCTCTCCGGGCTGGGGAGGGGCAACACTGGCAATCGCTTCTTTGGCCCCATGGTGCATTATTTGGCAGTCTCACGCAATAAAAAAATGCACAGACAGTAAGTCAGCAAGGCACTTGGTTGCACTGGGCCAATACAGTACAGAACAAAGGAACTAATACGTTTGTTGCTTGCAATACTGTATGAAAACACTGATTTTTGGGACAAAAAAACAAATCCTACAAAAGGCTAGGCTTCGCGAGCTAGCCTGAGTGCGACAGCACCGAGTTGCAAAAACAAGCATATGTATGCACGACATGTAAAATGTGAATTAAGCTGCATAAAAGTTGCTGCGCTAGCATTTTATGTTTAATCTAGGTTTTCCTAGACATCAAAAGACGTACCATGAGCTCCTTTTTAACAACTATGTATTTCTCACTTGGGAGTCGCGGGAGGATCCGCACGCTAGACATAGAGCATCTTGACAAGCGTGGGGTGAACAATAACAAACGTCACGGCGGATTCTCCGCGGGGACGGAAAGGATGTTCTTTGCCGGCAACTCCGCGTAAACGTTTTGTGAAGAACACAAGCGGGTGAACAGACTGGAACATCAGGTCGGGGGCATCCCCGAACGAGGCCGTCCGCGCAAATAAATCTCAGCAAACACATGCTGTGGACTTGGGGCGCCGCCCCGCGCCATCTTGCCCAGAGCTAATTGCAATCTCACTGATTAACAGGACTGTGAAGATGTCAGCGCATACTCCAGGGGGTTATGTATGAGTTTTGTGACGGCTGTTTGCTGTTGGTCATTAATGGATGGCAGTTGTTACAATCAGGCAAACACCAGTTGTCTTATTAGCGCTTGTGCATCACAGAATACCAAACCTCAGGAGTAACATCCACCATTTCCCACACTCACACTCATAATAAAGACACGCCAAAAGAAAAGTTAATATTCAATTAAATGCGATTGCTCCTCCAGCAAGCTGATAAATAATGGAGGCCACTGGTGAGGTCTTGCTGGTGGCGTCAGCCTCGGCCGGGAAGGCGCACGGGTGCACCGGGAGAGTGAAAAGAAGTGTCGGTCATCATACCACCTTGACTGAAATGGCAGCGTTTGTTTGTGACAGAGCTTTTTAAGTCTACTTTTTAGTGTGACGCAACATCTTTCGACGCCTGACTCTTCAATGGTAGTGCATTTATATCCAATATCTAATACTCCTTTACGTAACCGATTGAGGGCGGGGGTCGATGCCTACTGCAGCTCTGCGTGGGGGCGCGGGAGCTGGCGAGGTGATGGAGCTGACCCTCAACCCCTGACTGCAACAGGGTAGTTGTAGTCCGGGATGGAGGTCGCCAAATCCGAGCACTTCAGCTAAGCGGAGATAATGCAGATTTCCACTGTACACAGCTTGATCGTTTGATTCAAAGAAAACAACTAGAGAGCCACGCTGCTCACCCAATACATCAATTGAAAAAGCCCTGAAATTAGCAGAATAAAGGCTAATTAACTTTAAACCTCACCGGACTTTATAGGCGCAAAAAAAATCAAGCAGTGACGACGTCCTGTTTGCATAAGGTACTTTTTATTTAATAAGTGGATCAGACGTGGCGTGTCAATTATTTCTGACCACTGGGAAGGAATGCTCCGTGGGTGTGTGTGGGTGTGTGTGGGTGTGGGATCAGTGATTGTAGACGGTCTAATGGAATCCAGAAGGGGAGCACATAACAAGCACAGGAGAAATCAAAGCGTGGAAATTGCAGCTGCCTGTCTGTCTACTGTCCAATTACACAGCTGGAAGAACAATATTCCTTCTCGCCGCTTGTTTACTATTTAACTGCCTTGATGCATGTGGCAGCCTCGATGTCCTTGCTTGGAGTTTAATGGAGACCCTGCTGGCCCAGGATCAAACCCCAGGCGGGATATCTTTGCTCTGGTTTGATACCACTCAGAGCCATCGGAAAAAGACTGGCCTGTTAAGTAGTTGTTTTGGGAAAATACTTATCCCTCCACCCAAGTGTTCTTCAACCGGAACTGCGCAGTCTCAGACAATTCAGTCTCTGGGTTGGACTCATCACTTACGGCTGATGATGTGCAAGATGGATTCCAGCTTTGGGGACACGCAGGGGATCTTACAAAATGATAAAAGACACAGTCCACATCCGTTTTGCGACGCTGGCTCGGTGCTAACAAGCTCTGAGGCAGGAAAGTTCTGAAAGTTGGTTGGTTGGTTCGTTTAATTGGGAAAGATTCTTCCGCCATCTGAGTGCACCTCCAACTTAAACATCGGCAGCTGCTCCAAGTTCTGACAATATGGAAAATGCAAATGGGAGAAATAATTCAAAATCTGGACCAGTACGGACCTGCAATGAATTAAAGCTATGAACTGGTGACACCAACAGCTGTTCCAAAAAGGAGCAAAAACAAGCCAGTAATCGGCAGTCGGGCTCACTTGAAGAAAAAAACGCCGTTTCAGCACAACAATGGCAGTGCCGTGTGAATAAGAGGCTGAGAGGATAAAACGCTTTCCCCTGTGGACAGTCTCACTTTCCATCCGAGCAGGCGTCATCAGGTCATCATCAAAGGCTGCTAACGAATCACCTTAGTAGCAATTCCACCTAAAAGACTGTCATTGGCCGGCAGAGGCCCCACTCCTTCTGTCGTTTTGCACCACAAAATAGTGAGACCATTCTTCTCTGGGCATGCCTTTACCTCTAGAGGATGAATACCAATCCCTTAGACTAGACCTGCGCTGCCCGGTCCCTGAGCATTAACCGATGAAGCCTGCCCAGATTAGGGGTGAAAGGTCTTCTAGACGACCAGTTCAGTGGTACACGGTACAATGCCACACTATGGGGCCTTATGGACCGCGGGTTGGCAATACATTCTGCATTGTGTGTGTGTGTCTGTACATGTGCCTGTTGCAGTCCAAAAGCCCTCCCTGCAACATAAATACGGCGAGGCATTCGGCGATAGAGTACACTAAATATAGGCGAGTATAGGTGACAACAGCTCTCCGCTCAGGTGCACCTATTTTTGAACACTTCACCTTTGTAAACAGACAAAGATGGATGCATGAGATGACGGCATTATGCTGCCATTGTTCGGTAAATATGAGAACAGTTCTGCCCTTTATTACAAATGAAACCATCTATAGCCTGTTCAAACTCTTACACTTGCACCTGTAAATGTGGTTCAAAATGCGGCCCGGGGGCCATTTTCTCCCTGCAGCTTATCTTTCATTGGCCCTCAGCATATTCAGAAAAAGTAATTATTTCATTAATAATGAGATATTGCCCTGCGATTGACCAGGGTGTACCCCGCCTCTCGCCCAGAGTCTGCTGGGATAGGCTCCAGCATCCCCGTGACCCTAATGAGGATAAGCGGTATAGAAAATGGATGGAGAAATGGAAATAATGAGATATATTATTACACAATTATTATTACACTTTTTTTTTTTTTAGGTTTTAGCATCTGAAGTGTTCCCAATGGATCAAGGTGGGCCATTCCTTTAATTTTCTGTTGTGACCCTATGACTAGAGATGGGAAGGTTACCAGTTTCAAGGTACACCACAATATAAAAAAGTCATGGTTTCAGTCCATCATAAGGTCCTACGAGATGAAGTCCAGGACAGTCACTGTGTGAAAATATTTTAATCATGTCCTGCGTCCTTGCAGCTGGAAATGTGCGTCAGTGTGGTGAAACCACGGGCTTGAGCTGTGTTGCCAAAGGTCAGCAACTTAACTGTCGTAGCATGCCTCGCACCAGTCAGCTTCTCCCAAATGTCTCCGAAAAAAGTGTTGAAATATGTGGTGCTCTGTGTACATTTCATTGACTAAACCGGACACTGAGCGTCACTGGGAGTCTGTGGGGCCGTGGGCTGGCCCGCACGCTCGGCTTCTGCGTGACGATTGGATGATCTGTCACGAGGATCTGAGGGGGAATTTTTTGATTGATAGTGAAATCCGCAACCTTGAAATATAAACATCCACACGAGCAAGTTTTTCTTTCCGTTGTTTTGAGCTGATCCAAAGACTTTACCGATCCGCAGAGACTTTGTCTTTGGGTGGAATTTACATAGAAATAAATAAATACATTTATGATGTAGAAAAGGCCGCACGGTGGCTGACTGGGTAGCACGTTGGCCTCACAGTCAGGAGGTTCAGGGTTCGAATCTCCGTTGGGCATCTCTGTGTGGAGTTTGCATGTTCTCCCCGTGCGTCTGTGGGTTTTCTCCGGGTACTCCGGTTTCCTCCCACATTCCAAAAACATGCATGTTAGGTTAATTGGCGACTCTTGTTTGTTTGTCTATATGTGCCCTGCGATTGACTGGCGACCAGTCCAGGGTGTACCGCGCCTCTCGCCCAAAGTCTGCTGGGATAGGCTCCAGCATCCCCGTGACCCTAATGAGGACAAGCGGCATAGAAAATGAATGAATGAATGAATTATGTAGAAAAAAAGAGCTTGAATGTCCAGCAGTTATCACTATCTAGCACTCAGGTTAGCTGGCGAGACGTGTGCCCTTGCAGAGTTTTGCATCCAGCAACGTGTGGATTTTGTGTATATTCCACATGGCTTTTTGGCGATCCCTATTTCCGTGTTCTACGCGTGCG
Organism: Oostethus manadensis; assembly: GCA_024372805.1. Classification (NCBI taxonomy): domain Eukaryota; kingdom Metazoa; phylum Chordata; class Actinopteri; order Syngnathiformes; family Syngnathidae; genus Oostethus; species Oostethus manadensis. The sequence goes on along the minus strand of QODF01000109.1, from coordinate 1,368,157 downwards.
CAGCAGTGCTACGTGGCAGAACTGAGCACATGTCGTCACTCCACCATGTTTTTATGGCAGCATCGTTGTCGGTCGGCGTACTACTCACGCCGAGGGTCACCAAATGTGGAGGTTGAGAACAAGACTGAACCCGAGGATAAGTGGTGCAAGCCCCTTTACTTTCCGCTCAACCACAAGCAATAACCACAGTTGCTCAGCAGAATCACATGACCTGGAAACGGATATGAAACTCTAATTAATAAAAACCCAGCAAATGAGAAAGCAGTTATCTGACCCGACATTATTGGTCCGAATCGCAGGCCCAATACAGCGGCACCAATGCAATTAGCTGGGTAGGATAAGCAGCAGAGAAAATGGATGGATGAGTCTAATCAAATGGATTAAAACGTTGAACTGTTTCAGATGTGTGTGAATAGTCCGCTTTCTGGGCTGCAGAGCATTACTGAACGACACCATGGAAGCGAGAGGAACTTGAGAAGCACCATCAATCATCTTAAGGTGGAATGGACCAACAGGAAAAGCTCTCCTAACACAATGTGAAGCTTCCATTGTCGTACGCCAAAGATTGTTTAACCCTGGTGATGGATCGCTGCCGATTTTTTCCGTTTGGATACATCCTATATTATTAATATTGTAAACTGTCCTCCATCATAGCAGCCCGGTTCTGTAGGTGCATCAGAACAGGAGACACTATCTGGGCAGTGCAGAGCTTGTAAAAGACAAGCTGCACTTCATGGACGGATGGATGCTGCACCCTGCACTGTCAATTACCAGAATCTCCCCTCAGCCAAAACCTCGCTTGGCAGACCCGGCCTGTGTGTGTGTGTGTGTTTCCTTTAGGCCAAGCTCATTTTTGCCCATTTTTCCATTTGTGCCGACATCCATCAGCTTCTCCTCCCATCCACCTGCTACAGAGCCGTTTTGTTATTAAAGAAAAGGCAAAATAAAGCCCGGCTTCTTCTTCCTCTACCTCTTCTTCAGCCTCTTTTTTTTCTTACCGTCGTCGTCCGCCTTGAGCCGCAAATCAGGCCTCAGCTTCTTTTTAATGGTGCAGAAAATTAAATGAAGTCAAAGTTGGAAGAAGGAGAAATGATGATGATGTGGGAAGAAGAAGTGGTGAAAATATTCCGGGGCAGAGAGAGGCAGTAAAAACCTGTTGACAACATTTCGGAGGTGATCTACAGCACGACCTTTCACTAAAATACAATACATACCAGCAACTAAGGTGCTGTAGTATATTTTATAGTATGATTACTGTAAATCACATATAAGCTAATATTAATAGTACTCTTATTATTGACAGTAATACTACTACTAATACTCCTTACAATAACTGTGCTGTGCTGTATTTTTTACTGTATTCACTACTAATATAAGACTACTGGCTGCACGGTGGCTGACTGGGTAGCACGCTGGCCTCGCAGTCAGGAGGTTAAGGGTTTGAATCTTCATTGGGCATCTGTTTTTTTCTGTTGGCGATCGGCGTATTAAAAAAAACAAAAACACTAAATACAGCCTGCATCATAACATTATGAACGGTGAAAGAAAAATAAACATTTGGCTCAATTTATTGAAGAATAACCTAATTACAATTGGAAAAAAATAATTTATAATTATAATCTATTATTAGGTCGCACGGTGGATGAGTGGATAGCACATTGGCCTCACAGTCAGAAGGTTGACGGTTTTGAATCTCCGTTGGGCATCTCTGTGTAGAGTTAGCATGTTCTCCCCACGCGTGGGTTTTCTCCGGGTGCTCCGGTTTCCTCCCACATTCCAAAAACATGCATGTTAGCTTCATTGGCCACTCTAAATTGTCCATTAGAGTGTGAATGTTTGTTTGTCTGTCCTGCAAGTGACTGGCAACCAGTCCAGGGTGTACCCCGCCTCCTGCCCAAAGTCAGCTGGGATAGGCTCCAGCATACCCATACCGGTATAGAAAATGAATGAAAGGATGAATAGGACTACTGTAATAAGAACTATTGCATACTGGGAACCAAAAATTGCGTAATAATTGTCTAATTAGGACACATTTAGTCACCAAAAATGCATTGATTCTTATTAATGCCAAATATTACAAACAATACAATAAATAAAACCACAGTATCTCTTCTGGGATGGTCAGAACACCCCGTCTAAAACGGCGAGGTGAGGCCTCCAAGGAGCCACTTGTTTGGAGCTGTCTAAGGTGTGTTCAAGTCAAAGAACACAGCAGTTTGCCCTCTGTGTGGTAAATTTATTTCAGTCAGTGGCAACAAGTCCTGGTAAACTGTACCCTTTATGGCTTTATGCTGTGGTACTGCAACAACATATAAAGAACAGAAAAAATCCACAAAATAAATATTCCGTAGATTAATATGACCCACAAACATAATAATGTGCAAACAGTAAATGAAGTCAATATGATGATTATTAATATAATAGATGGCTATACAGTTAGCTTGTATGTTAATGCTAGCAATAATGAACAGAGTTGCACTGCACAAAATGTGTATAATAGCACTCACAAAGCTCTAACAACAAAATTAAAACCTCACCTTTGTGTATTCACGCACAGCATTAATTGGGGAAACGAGGACGTGGCCAAGAAAAAGGAGGAAAAGTACGTCTGGCATCAAGAAAAGGCCATGCAAGAAATGTATATCATACAAAACAACTTTCATTCGGCGTTGCAACTGCGTTGATCGGCCCCCGAAAACAGCGGGACAAAACAACGTCCATAACCGAACATTGTCAGTGGAGCACAAACGACACAAACATGTTTAATTATGGGCTTTCTAACACCATCATTACACATTTTCAATACGTTTTCTTTCGGCAATCCATCAATAATATTAGAAACTTTTTCATCTGCAATTTTAAACTTTGATCATTCTTCACAAAATCTACTGAATATCTGGGACATAACATTGCATCTACTTCTTGCCTACTTCCACTGGTGAGGTCAAACGACAATATTTATGTGTGTGTGGCGTGTAGTTATCACTTTCCATTTCATAGGGGCAGATTCTTTCAAATTCATTGGTTCTAAAGTACAGTGGAACGCCGGGATACGAAATTAATTCTTCTCAAAAAAGAATTTTGTAAACCGAAATTTTTTGTAACCCGAACAACATTTAACATGAAAATTGGCTAATTTGTTCCGCTGACCCGGAAGAACCCTCATACAATGGGGAAAAAAACACTTTTGTGCACATTCAATACAGTATAAATAACAAGTATCGTAATACAAATGTAATGTAATAATAAAACCTGAAATAGACTGTATATTGAATTCTAAAAGTTTCTCAGCTTTATTACGCAGCAAAGTGCAGTATGGTATTTAAACTGGCAGCGATAAACCGATCAGAGAACATTACATCATACATACGCTGGCAGCGATAAACCAATTTTGCAGAGCGCAGGTCAAGTTAGAACGTTAACTTAGTTAATGGATGGCGGATGCCCGGGCTAAGGTATCTGCTTTAACTTTTGCCCGAGCGTTCACGAAAGCCGCCATCTTTGCTGACACGAGCACTTCCTGTACCACTTCTTCACACTTCAAGAAGAATAAATACCATTCATTTTCATTTGACATTCCTCACTGCATTTACCCTTCCATGTCAATGCAAGAACTTCACTGACATTCGAAGCGAAGGTTATGGAATACATGACGGAGATTGAAATGAAAAGGTGTGAAGGAGGCATGTCATGTGGGTCACAATAAGGGAAGGGAGGAGGAGAACGAGAAAGGTTGTTAGCAGTCACTTCGGGGTCGAATGAGACCATCCAATTTTCATGATCAAATTCAATGTGTTCTTATTAGAGAACAAAAAATGACTTTTTGCAAAGTCACATTAGGTAACAAAAAGATCCGTGCAGATCCGAGTGTGAGCTCGCATCATAATTATGGATCAGCTCATCCATAAAGTCCTGAGCTGGTGTACGTGTGTGTGTGCCATTTTATTTCAAAGGCCAAGTTGCAGAAAAGCTTGGCGACCCCTTGCAGCAAACAATCGTAATCCGTCCGCCTTGATAGGGACTTTTTTGACAGATGGCGTCGATGCTGCACATGTGACAAGTGAAGTCAATATTTGGTGGCGGAGAAGGAGAAAACACTCACGGCGAAACACTTCTTCACATGCTTGCTTCCCCCGCTCGGCAAAGAGAGAAAAACCGACGACGGAACAAGCCACGTGACAAGTCCATTTGGGAAAAACAAAGATAGTGTGGAAAAAGTGTCATAAGTCTCGAATGGAAGGATGGCCTTTGTGACCGAGCAGGAGCAAAACCTCACCCAAAATGCACAACACACACAGAAACTGAAACATGGCATCCCACGCAAACCGCCTGAATAATTGAAGCACCATTTAAAGTAAATGTTTGTGGAGAGTGGCCATGAAAGTGCATGCCTGTCTAGCTGGCGGTCTTCCATCTGTTTGGTTCAGATGAGAACATTCTGGCACAATGTGGCCTCACTGTGCTGCATTCAGGTAACAATTGAGTTACAGCAAAATAGTCAGAAAAGAAAGAACAGACTGGGTTTTTCTATGCTTTCTATGAATTAGTCTGTGCTGGTCTTTCAGCACCATGGCTAGCAGCACACACAATCAGGATAACCAGCTTTTGCAGTTTCCAGCACCACAGACAGCACCAGTGTGCTGCTTTTTTGCCTAGAGTAAAAATAGAGTAGATTACCATCTATCGGCAGATTTATTTTCCCTGCTTCCAATTGTAAATATTTGTTTATGGTAACTTAGATAGAAAGTAGTTTGACGATGCTGTCTGCAAAAGGTAGCAGCAGAACAATGCTTTGACACGACGGGAGATCGCGTAGATGCACATTTTGTTTTACACCTAAATTAACACCCACATCCTACACACAGTAAAAAGATAAAATACAAAACTGAGTGAAACATTAAAAAAATTCCAGACAAAACATCGCCTGCATTCCCTGGGTTTATTGAGGGGTGGGCGGGTTCTGTTAGGGTTCTTTTGGACCTGCATAAGACTCTGGACCTAAGTGGCTTGGTACAGTACAGGTAACACAGTATGAGTATGTTCACAAAGACAAAGGCTAAAATATANCAAATGTAAGAAACATAAATTAACTGCCAATCTCCCTCGGTCTGGAGCTCCATGCAAGATCTCACCTCGTGGAGTTTCAATGATAATGAGAACAGTGAGGAATCAGCCCAGAACCACTCGGAAGGAACTTGTCAAAGATCTTAAGGCAGCTGGGACCATAGTCACCACAAAAACAGTTGGTAACACACTACGCCGTGAAGGACTGAAATCCTGCTGTTCCCGCAAGGTCCCCCTGCTCAAGAAAGTCCATCTACATATATATATATATAATGTATACATATATATAATGTGTATATACTGTATATTAGGGCTGGCAAATGGAATCAAATTAATAATAATCAATTTATTCACAATAAATCACTATTTGCCACTATATATAATGTATACATATACATTATGTGTATATACTGTATATTAGGGCTGGCAAATGGAATCAAATTAATAATAATCAATTTATTCACAATAAATCACTATTTGCCACTATATGTGAAATATGGCCTTTTTTACTATATTTTATGAGCAAAAGATAAATACTATTTTCTTATTATTTAATTAAGTAATAATTGTATAAATTAATTAACTGTCTGAAAATGTATTTGCCTAATACTCTCTTTAATAGGAACACGACATTTGATACACACTTTCACCGTGTTATTATGAGTCATGAAGAGTTGCGTTCAAGAAGTAAATTAAATTGCATTCACATGTTCTGAGTGTAGATGCATTTTCCGTGATTTATGGGCATACTTACAAATGCATGAAACCGTACTTTCATAGCAACTAGTGAGGAGGGGGTACACCACTATCTGTATCTGCATCTGTTCACCCGTGTAAATAATAAGGATTGATCAGAAGTTGTTTTCAAATTGTTTATTTGAAAACTACTTACAGAACAGCCTCGAAATTGAGATTCAAAATGTATGTGTGGGGGGGGGGGTTGAAAAGTGATTTGTAAGACTTTATTATTTTATTATTTCTTAATCATCTGTTTGAAACTGATGATTCATGCAAACACCAAGTGATGGCAAACAGGGAACTGATTTGTCAGCCATGTTCACTGTACTTTTCTCAAAAGCACTGCTTGCAGTTCTACAAGCAAAGTTTTCCAACTGACTTTATCACCAGCCAAGTAGGAAGCAAGCAGACGACAAAAAATAAAGCAGGCAGTGACCGATGCAACACAAACCGTTTACATCTTTGTCTTGACAAAGGCATCGCATACATTAAAAAAACAAACAAGTTTACCAATCTAACTTTAAATATCACACAAACCAAAGTATATGTATTTTGCTATTAACTGGCGACTAGTCCGGGTTTTACCCCGCCTCTCGCCCAAAGCCGCTGGGATAGGCTCCGCCCTACCCCAGCGACCATAATGAGGATAAGCGGCATCGAAAAAGGATGGATGGACAAACCAAAATCGATCAAAATAGAGAAGGTGAGCTCGAGTCAAGCCAAGCAAGCAGAGAGTCACTGTCTGTGTTGTGTCTGTGTGTGAAAGAGTGAGAAGCATGGCTACACTGGTACCTACATAAGTAGATATCAATTTTTCCTTCATCACGATTACGAATTACAACAAGCTGTACTCGTTTGATGCTCGTACTCGTAACGAGTATCCGGGGTTTTTTTTTTATCGGTTTTCAATATAGGGAAAAACCTGATACCAGACTGTTTACTAATATCACATACCTATAGTGGTATGCAAACATTTTTGGCAACCCTGATAATTTCAGGACAATTACAGTCCGAAAAAGTCATGGTTTTCAAAACCACTAGAATAGTCGGTCATACCAATACAGTATATGGAAATACTTTATCATGTCCTGTGTTATTCCTTGCCAGCAGAATTGGTCTTCGATGTGGGGACACCATGGGCATGAGCTGTGTTGCCAGCACTGACTGCCAACATGGCTGCCAGTTTGCACCTACGGCCTCTTAAACATTCCTTCGCATTCATACACTACAGTATTGTGGGCATGAAGCAGGGATCAAACTACCAAACTTCCAGTCTGCTCAGCCACCTGAGCCACTGCCACCCCGCACTTTCCACACAATAACATTCCTATATGAAAAAAAGCTACATTGGAAAATTACGCAGCAAAGGCCTTTCTAGATTCTCTCCGCTTCGCTTCCCTTTTAATGTCACCGCTTTTGGGAAGTCTTTCATCATTTTCCAAATTTCATCTCATCTTCATAGCCCGACTGAGTCCACAGCGCCGACCGATCACATCTTCATAAAAGATCCGCTCGCGTTCCGGCGTGTCGGCTCCCAGCGGACGATGCCGGCTCGGGCCTATTTTTGGTATGACGGATCTGGCTTTTAAGTCGCTGACAGGAAAGCATCTTGGTCGCTCGACGAGGCGCTGACGAGCGTCGTGACACCTTTCAAGCGCAAACAATGCGGAGACAAACAGCTCAAAGGGGAAGGAAAAGAAATGAGAGAATTTGTTACAGAGCACTCGGCTTGAAGTGGAGATTGCTGACTCCGCCCCCTCGCCAACGCTAACATTAATAGATGCCTTAAAGAAGCAGCCCGGCCTTCCTTCAGCATCAGCATGCAGCACACTCCCCACAGCATCCCCTGCTTCAAGCCATCCATGCATAAACGGCGTGGGGTGACACAGCGGCCCGGCTGCTTGTTTACTACATTCAGATTGAGCGTGACACCCGAGCGCCCGTGTGATTTGAGCGTGCGCGTACCAGACCGCACCGACGCGCACGCTCACGATTATCATGCTCTGCAGAGGTCGTAAACACTCGCAGTTCAAAACCTCGGAGACACAAATCTCATCTCAAGACCATCTTTTGTCAGCCTCAAAGATGCTTCTACCGCGACGTGAGAGTTTCTGGAGCAAAAACATGACAGATCGCATGCACACACGCATTGAACGGCTTCAATTCATGGGCAAGGTTTTCATACTGTCTGCTGCATCACAAGTGTTTAAATCTCTGCTGCGTACTTGATTTTAAAGTAGTGGCACGCCACACATTTTGTACCGGGGCGTCTGGTGGAGACCCAACGCCACCTGCGAATACCATCACTGCTGTGCCACAAATATTATCACATCGAGCCGATTAATCAATATCGGTGAAAATGTAGCCGATATATTAACATTTCTTTTGCTGTGCAGACATCCTGTCGCTCCCTCCCTGTGTGTGTCTCTCTGTGCTGTTTCCCCCCCCCCCCCCCCCCCCCCCCCCCCCCCCCCCCCCCCCCCCCCCCCCCCCCAGACAAACACCCTGAGCTTTCCCGGGGGAACAGACGAAACCAACCTTTTTTACACCATGGTAAGCTACGACTTTGTAAAACAATATGACACGGCAAGAATCTTTTGAAGCTGTGATTGTGGGCTGTATGGGCCTGCCACCCATGTGTTATGCCGCTTTTGCGTCTGCAATTTTTTTATGATAAATAGCACATTTTTATATGTTGCCTGTGCTTCCTGAAGTCCAGTACGAGTTATTTTGTCTTTTGGACACTCAGGCTCGGGTTGTTGTGTGCACACCAGGTAGCCAGCCTTGTCCCTATATGCTGATGAGTCCCACCACGGCGGGTTGGAGAACGGTCATGGGTTTACAAGGCATACGGCAGGGGGCTCTGTACACAGCCTTGTGGTGAACCTACCGCAGCCTACCTCACTCAAGGATCCCCACTTTATAGGAAATGTATTTATTTGTTTAAAAATGTCATTACCTGTCCCCACCGTGTGGTGCTGAGACAAATCCAGGAAGTGGTCTATGTATAGCTTCGAAGTTGTTTTCATTAACAAATTATGAAGAAAATCTGACCGTGTGGTGCCAATTTATGACCTTTTGCAGTTTTGTGGCAAATCCTGAGATTGACCAACAATTTTTGCCGCCATGTTCCATCCACATCCTCTAGCACAGATCATCGGGTAAATTATTTAACAGGTTTGCTCTGATCAACCAATCAGAGGATGTAAAAATGCTGACGTCATTGTAGGCCAGCTAGCTGGCCTTGTGGTACAAATCTAAAATCTGGTTGTTTAAATTAACATCCCCATTGCTAATAGTGTTTAGGTGACATGGGACGGCACTACTGATTCTGAAGGTCCTGAGCAGATTAGATTGCCATGGCAACATATGGAAGCAGAAATTTGATTGGACAAAGAAAATTGAACATATACCTACACGCACTGCCAAGAGACATGCTACATGTTCCATGATGGCAGAGCATTAGGAATAAATGACCACTATAATATTAGAATTGAAGTTGTAAATCTAGGTGCTTGTGATAGTGTTAAGGCCAGCAGGGAAAGTATTGCTGGCCCTGGCACACCAACGCTTTAAAGAAAAAACACCTTCAACCAAGTAGTTGACTTGATACTGTGTTGAAACTAATTGCTCCTCATCATCCACATGAAGAAGTGTCACTGATAGCAGAAAATAACATCGTTTGGATGCTGTAGCAAAGAACACACAAAAAAAAATGAGAGTAACTCTTCTACTCCTGAAGTGCTGCACACAAAAAGGTGAAAATGTTTAAAATCACACGCACCCCTGCCGTTTTCCCCTCACGAACACACATCACATGATGGTGCTGCTATTAAACCCCAAAGTCAGGATGACTTTCACACACTGCTCAATGCACTCTACAAAACACCCACTCGGGCATTGTTACCAAATGTGTGCACGCTAGCATGCGTCTAGTCTACAGGTTGCGTCCTAGTCAAGGTCCAACTGGCATCCCCGCCTTGCGTCGACCAGCGCAGGTCGACTGTGGTCATCCGAGGCAGGACGTCAACACTTTAAATAACTTGGAGCAGACATGCCACATTTTGATTTTAGTGTCTTGCTAGAAAATGTCCAATTGCCGTTTACAAGCTTCTTAGATTAGATGAAATTAAAGTTTTATGGTCTCAGTTGGGAAATTGGGCCACTGCTGTCGAAAGGAGGGGAAAAAACGTGGGAGGGTAAATTGAAATCATCTTTGGAAACAGCCCACATGATTACAAGGAGCATACATTACAATTAATGGCATCCTTTATTATTTTATACATCAATAGGCTGCACACGTGGCTTGTTACAATTCAGACACATACAATCAATTTGGATCTCCCTCTGGTGTCCAGAATGTCTCCCTGCAGGATGGCGTCGTTTGGATTAAAGATGTTTGTCACTGAAAAAGCACTTGCTATGTTTACTTGCTTTGAGTGGATCTTTTTTTTTTCTACTTCTCTTATAATACACACTCTTACACAGTCCAATCAGGCCCAGTTGGTTAAATGCAGCGCCAAATCTATTTGTGGCGGTCAAAACCTGTTTGGGACTGCCCGCCACAAAAAAATGTAATTGTAAACTGTGGATAAATGTATATATGGAAAACACTGAGTTTTAAAAAAGACAGTATTAAAAAAAAACATTAAGATGTTTGGTATGTTTGTTATGTTAACATAAAGAATAAAATAGGAAATCAAATGCAATAGGAGTGGATCAAGTACGGATTAGTAATAAGCAATCCCTTGTTTATCGCTGTTAATTGATTCCAGACCCCATGGTGATAAATGAATTTCTGCTATGTATGAACCAATGTTTAAAAAATTTAATGTTTTTGTACTAAGAGTAAGCCTGTCCCAATAATCAATATATTGATTAATCGAACGATTAATAATAGGCTGTAGTCAACCACAAATCAGCAATCATTAATGAACTAATTCCCTAATTCCAAAAAATGTGATATGGTGAGGGAATGATAATAGGACCGTAATATTGCGAGGGATTACTTTATGCAGGATTAAAGACAAATAAAAAAACATTTTGAATTTAAAAAGATCTTGCGAGATTAAAAGGTGACAAGATTTCTCGTTCAGAAAACCTCAGTCTCCTGGGCAGCCTATGATCATAAAGACCCGAATAGAAGAAACAGGATGACTGATGATGAAGTTGGACACAAAGACTTAAAGGAAAACTGCTCTGTGCCCATCATCCACAAGGAAAACATGTCTCTTTCTCTTTTCTGTGCATTGTCAAGATATAAAAACAGACAAAAAGAGGCAGGTAATTCATGCAAGCGATGGAGCACACCTATTTCGCCTAGAAAAGCCGCTGCTAAAGACCTCCCAAAACCTGCAGCAAGCTTTTGTGGTTGTATTTGACATGCTGTGAGCATGTACGCACCATCTAGCTAGTGTGCCTCGTTAAGCAAACTACTAAATCTGCATGCCAAGTACGTAGTATTTGTATAATGATTAATATCTGCAACATGGTCCGTGTAGTTACGTGGTATCGATACGAACATTTCAAACTACTTCACGGACCTCCACAGGCAAAACTAATCGATTGTGCTTAGCTTAGATTAGACCAGTGGATCCGTCATGCCCCTCCTAGGGGACAGAAATGTTTTCCCACCCGCCACAGTTCACCCTGCACCCCCAGGGGGCCCGCCCCACTATTTCTGACAGCTCAGTCGCATTTCACATATTTAAGAGTTTCAAACATTGTTTTCACCTCCTTTACCATACTTAAGCCAAATTTAGCCACATTAACGTTGCAACAATACAGAGCACAGTCAATTTATAGGATACATAGAATTAGATTTAAAATAAATTCATTTTTTTTTATGATAATCTAATATGAGATGCACCACCTAGGACTTTGCTGCCCCCCCCGTAAGTCATCTGATCAATGTGGGCCCGCTGCTGGCCGAGGCGCCGCTCGGGCTTGAATTTTTTAATTTTTTAACAGGTGTAGCTCGGAGAGACCCGGCTGCTCGGAGCTTTGTCATTATACACATTTTTAAACATCCAAGCTGCCAAAGCCGAGAGCCCGCACCCAACCGAAGGGGCACTGATAAGGAATCTGATGCGATTTAGGGGGAACACTGGGTCTGGGCTGTGAGTGCTTCTGAAGCACCCTCTGGGTGAAATGTGCAACTTTGAAACTCAGCAGTCCTTGACCTCGCGGACACGGAAAATGTCGGTGCAGCATGATAGGTGGGTCTTTCAGGAAAAACTGCACTTTTTTGGGAATTTTGCCCATCATCCCTATGTGGGGCCTGAACACACATGTCCGTCTCTTTTCCGTGCATTCAAAATATATAAAGACAGATTTAAAACAAAGAGGCAGGTAATTCATGCATGTAATGGGACACACCTTTTAAGCCTAAAAAGCCCACGATTAAAAAATTCCAAAACCTCCAACAGGGTTTTAGATACCATGTAGTTACAGGTACATTGGTAATCCCCTTTTTAAAATATTTTGCCATACTTTGGTCATTTTAAGCATTACCGGGGCGTCCTTCCTCCAATATGCAGCGTTACCTTTGGGTAGCGGCCTGAGGAGTACTGGCCTGGAGGCCTGAAGATAGTCGCTACCCGATGTGGTGCGGCGAGGTGTCACTAGCCCAATTATGTAGTTCTTTGGCACAACAATATTCCATTCCATTCCATTTTCCTCCGCTTATCCGGGTCCGGGTTGCGGGGGCAGCAGCTTCAGTAGGGAAGTCCAGACTTCCCAGTCCCCAGCGACCTCTTCCAGCTCCACCAGGAGGACACCAAGGCGTTCCCAGGCCAGCTGTGAGACATAGTCCCTCCAGCGTGTCCTAGGTCTTCCCGGGGGCCGTCTCCCGGCTGGGCCTGCTCGAAACACCTCACCAGGAAGGCGCCCGGGAGGCATCCGGACTAGATGCCCGAGCCACCTCAACTGGCTCCTCTCGATGTGAAGGAGCAGCGGCTCTACTCTGAGCTCCTCCCGGCTGGCCGAGCTCCTCACCCTATCTCTTAGGGTGAGTCCAGCCACCCTACGAAAGAAACTCATTTCCACCGCTTGTATCCGCGATCTTGTTCTTTCGGTCATGATCCATAACTCATGACCATAGGTGAGGGTGGGAACGTAGATCGATCGGTAAACAGAGAGCTTTGCCTTCCGGCTCAGCTCTCTCTTCACCACGACGGTCCGGTACAGCGACCGCATTACTGCAGACGCTGCACCGATCCGTCTGTCGATCTCACGCTCCAACCTTCCCTCACTCGTGAACAAGAACCCGAGATACTTGAACTCCTCCACCTGAGGCAAGACCTCACTCCCAACCCGGAGGGTACAGTCCACCCGTTTCCGACTGAGAACCATGGCCTCGGATTTGGAGGTGCTGAGTCTCATCCCAGAAGCTTCACACTCAGCTGCAAACTGCTCCAGTAAACGCTGAAGGTCACAGCCTGATGAGGCCATAAGGACCACATCGTCTGCAAATAGCAGAGACGAGATCCTAAGGTCGCCAAGCTGGACTACCTCAACGCCTTGACTGCGCCTAGAAATTCTTTCCATGAAGATTATGAACAGAATCGGTGACAAAGGGCAGCCTTGGCGGAGGCCAACGTCCACCGGAAACAAGTTCTACTTCCTGCTGGCAATGCAAACCAGGCTCCTGCTTCGATTGTACAAGGACCGAATGGCACGTAGAAGCGGGCCACAGATCCCGTACTCCCGGAGCACCCCCCACAGGACACCGCGAGGGACACGGTCGAATGCCTTTTCCAGGTCTACAAAGCACATGTAGACCGGTTGGGCAAACAAAACAATATTAATAATTAAAATAACAATGTCTCCATATTTCGCTTACAATGCAGGTCAAAGTATGCAAATAGGGTGTTGTAGGCGCTTTTGAATTTGTTTTCAGAAGGCTCTACAGGCGGAATAAGTGCTTCCCTTTAGATGCATTGTTAGCTGCCTCTTGGTTTATATCTTTTTTCTATAGAGACGCGCGTGAATGTCTCACTCAAGGATTGTTGGTGATGGGCAAAATATTATAAAAGGGCAGTTTTTCTTTGAAGGTGATCATGTAAAGTAAAACTGTGTAAAAACATCAAACCGTCATCCAAAGAGCTCCCCAAAAATGTGGAATAGCTGCGAGGGAAACTTGTTTTGCACTCGGCAACTTGTGAAGGTTGTCCTAAACTTGGGTTCACTTTTAGGGAAGAAAGAACCCCAAAAAGACACTGCGGGCAAAACAAGAGGAGTGTCGGATTAACAACTTCATGCCGACAATTTATGGATTTTAACACAACAAGAACGCTTTCACACTCGCACTGAACCCCTCCCCATTGGCTTGCTTTTGTCTACAGTAGGAATTATTCATAAAGCCTTGCTTGCTCCCTTTCCAGCCCTCGGAAGATGCCATAATCATCCAAGAGACTGAGAAACTTTGTGCGACAAAAGCGCCAAAGAGGCAAGTACAAATGCAATCCCGCGGTGAGAGGCGGGGAAATAACACAAGAAGTGAGCCGCGGGGCTTGCCTGCCTCGTGTTGGACACGCACGCGCGTATCAGGACACGATATCGCTACACCGTGTGTGCAGTCCTGCAGACAAACTTGACGGAACGTTTGGCTGAGTCCCAGCGGACTCGGTGGAGCTCAGAAGCGCAGAAATTCACAAATCTTTCTTCGGGCATGACAAAACCAAGAAAAAACTTGTTCATGGCCGTTCCATTCTTACGTGCCTTTGTGCACACGCTCGTCACCCAGGGAGAAGCAAATAGTAGAACTTCTATGGAGCCAGGATGTTGACGGGTTTTGGTATTGAAAAAAAAAAAACATCACACGGCAGGAAAAGATGCGCCGACATTGAAACAACTGAAAAATGAAATATTCCATTTTTGCCACATGTTTTCGGTTTCAACTTTCTGGTGTTCATTGTTTTCAGTTTCCCTTACGCATCAAAACACTGCCAGTAAGTGGAGACTTTGCATAGGTTCAGTTTTTTGGCTTTATTTTTTACCTCATTTCAAGTAAAGGTCATTTCCTTTCTCTCTCTCTCGCTCTCTCTCTTATTTCTTTTCAGTTTCAACTTAAGGGCAGAGTTTTGACTTTCCCCTGCTTGTCAACTGCAAGAAGTTTTTTTAAATGTCACAGGTTTCGAGTTTCAGCAGTCTGGTCTTTTCAGCTCTAGTTTCATTTACTTTTTCATTTTTCAACTTACTGGCACTGGTTTGACAGAAAGCTGAAATTGAAAACCTGTCACACTGGTAGGTTTTCAATTTCAGCCTTCCGGTTTTCAGCTGTCACATCAAAAAACAAAAAAACACAACAAGAGCTGAAAAGCAGAAAGTTGAAACTGAAAAGCTGTGACGCATCATCTTCAGATTTCTGGTTTGAAGCTCCACTTTCTTCCAGTTTCAGTTTCCTGGAAGTGTTTTTGACGTTTCCTTCCATGACACTTCCAGTATGAAATTGAAAAATAAATAAATCTGAAACTGAAAACCTGTGGCCCGGCCCACTAACAAAGGGAGCGGCAGGTCACAAAAGGCCCCCCGGGCCACACGTTGGACACCCCGTCATAGGAAATACTGTTCATAGCAATAATCTGTTCCAGGGTCAACCGGTCACCATCACAGAAACGGTATTAAGTTTAAACATAGCTATGTGTCACGCAAGTGTAAAAAGAAGTGAAGCAGTGTCGATAGCATCCAATAAGAACTTTGCTACAGCTTGGGGAAAAACATATTTCCTCCTTAAAGAACCTGTTCCGCTTGGCAATTATTGCATGACCTGCATCATGGAACCACGTGTGTGTTTCGTGTTGATGTTTGCAGTTCCCATGGCCATGAAAGCACCGCAAGCGTGTGATTGGTGGAGAATGAGGAAGCGTCAGTCATAACTTGACCGGTGTCATGTTTGAAAACAAATATGGCATTAGGAGCGTGGAACAATTAAGAGTCAGCGATTTGCCGAGGGGTGTCCAAAGCGCAGCCTGGGGGCTATTTTCGACCCGCAGTTCGTCCGCATTCCGTAAAAACACAATGAACTGAATATTAATGAGATAAATTATTAGATATGACGTTCATTTGCTTTGTCACACAAAAGGTTTTGGCGTCTTTAAAGTACAAAGTGTATCAAAGGGCTTGAACGTTCCGGCCATATACACACGGAGAGCCCAGCTACCCGGGACGCCCAACATCCCAGAATCCCATCATCCTGCAGCGGATTCTCACGCCTTCCCTCCTTGCACGCTCACATGCACGCTGTACAGGTTGGTACCAGAATCCGAAAGTAAGGGAGGTGCGGGTCACGTGGTCATGAGTGAGAAGGGGGGGTGATGGTGTACATCTTCCATACAGTGTTACAGGTGCGCACGCGCGCCCCCTGCATGCAAAAGTGTGCGTCTTCATCCTCTTTGCGCGTGCACGCCTGGCTGGCTGAGATATTAGCAAACGTACGCGCGCACCCGTGCAGACTTGTCCCCCCCCCCCCTTCCCACCATCTCACGGTCCCGGGATCCCGGGTGCACGCAGACACGCACCCCCACACGTGACCGTGCATGCAACAGCCCCCCCCCCCCAAAAAAATGCTCCTCGTCAAGTGCAGTCACTTTTCTGCACCCCCACTCTCGCCGAAACCCACCCCAAGCCAAGCGGACCGATCCAAACCTGTGTGGACAAGTCCGGAACCACATCCCGGTCCCCTGTTCTGCCAAGTGAGCCCGCACCGGACCGGGTCTTACCTCGCGTCGGAGGAAGAGTGGAGCGCGGTCCCGTCCGTTCTGCTGCTGGAGGCGACGAGTACACTGTAGGATCCAAGTGGACCAGATTCGGTGCGTTCCAGCAGAGGAGGAGGGCGAGAGTGGGGAGGAGGGGCGGTCGCTGGGGGTGGGGGTTCGGGAGGGGGGGGGGTGTTAGAGGGAGGGATGCAGGCTGTAGGATTGGACCACTTAGATTCTACCGAACTCACGACCTGCTGAGAAACATCCTCCAGATTTTCACTGCTTACTTCTGCTCCGGAAAATAATCAATACCTTTGATTACTGGCGACTAATCAATGCGCAATTTTTTCCTGACACCACACGGTGTCGCTGTTACTAAACCTTAAAGCTGCAGAACACCCCCTGGAAATGTAGGGCGTGTCGTGCACCTCTGTGTGTGTATTGCGTTCCTGCCCCGCCGATGCCACTAATGTCACTCAAAGTCACTCAAAGGATCCTTTCCTTTCCAAAAGCATCAGGAAGCGTTAGCATTTTATACTCAATAGCACTGCTTTGCTTCTTTTTACACCTGTAGGACGCTTAATGTTGAAATATGACTAAGCATGGCACAGCTGGGCTGCACGGTGGCTGAGTGGTTAGCACATTGGCCACACAGGCAGGAGATCTAGAAGACTAGGGTTCAAATCTCCGTTGGGCATCTCTGTGTGGAGTTTGCATGTTCTCCCCGTGCGTGTGTGGGTTTTCTCCGGGTACTCCGGGTTCCTCCCACATTCCAAAAACATGCATGTTAGGTTAATTGGCGACTCTAAATTGTCCATTAGAGTGCGACTGGTTGTTTGTCTATATGTGCCCTGCGATTGACTGGCGACCAGTCCAGGGTGTACCCCGCCTCTCGCCCAAAGTCAGCTGGGATAGGCTCCAGCATCCCCGTGACCCTAATGAGGATAAGCGGTACAGAAAATGAATGAATGAATGAATGGCACAGCTTGACTCAGGAACAGACTATTTTTGATATACATGTTGTTATGCTGCCCCCTATCGATGGAACAGGTGCAATATCATATTTACACTCAAACCCGCCCTGACCCTGCATCTTGTGCGTATGATATTGGAGTTACTGGAGGTGCTGTATGAGGACCGGATGAAAAAACAGCTGCGGCTGTAGGCACCTTCTTGATTTTCTTGCGATTGTTTTGTTTTTTAATGAACTCCATAAGATGGCAGTAGCTGCATTTCAAGCCTTACAAGTGGCTCTTATTTAGCTCTGGATGTGCTTTAAAACGAGGCGACAAGAATAGGCTTGTTATTAGCTGTCTGTACGCCGTGTTCTTCAACAATACCTCACTTTCTATGCTGAGTTGGACAGAAGTGTGTTGTGTCGACGGAAACAAATGGGAGAAGTTACCTCTACGTAATACATTTTTTGTGCAATATCGACAAAAAAGACTGTTGCAGCTCATGTGAAAAAAACAGTAATACAAAGTCAAACATCCTTGCAGCCATCTCATGGTTGGAGACATCCATCTTCAGAACTTAACGAGGCGTAATTGACTCACATTCGTTTTAAACGGGCAATAAGGCGATCCCCAGTCTCCACATTTGTCTTGTCGAGATGTCGTTTTGTCCCAGTAACAAAGACAAGTAGGCCAGATTTACGACTTTATTTCTTTAAGGCAGACGACGCCGTGAGAGGGAAGTTTCTTTTCAAGCTGTGCAATGAAAGAATGTAGCAGATAATAAGACAGTTTTGATGAGGAACCTTCTGTGTTGTAATGCGGAATGTGGCTCGTCGCTTCTGGAAGGGGCGCTCCTCAATTAAAAATACTTCTTTACAACACTTATCAATATTTGATGGTCAGCTAAAATGAAAGGAAAGATGTACAAAACTGCGGTGAGACCAGCCATGTTGTTTGGTTTAGAGACAGTGCCGCTGAGGAAAAGACAGGAGGCAGAGCTGGAGGTAGCAGAGATGAAGATTCTGAGGTTCTCTTTGGGTGTGACCAGGATGGACAGGATCAGGAATGAGCACATCAGAGGGACAGCACATGTTAGAGGTTTTGGAGATAAAGTCAGAGAGGCCAGATTGAGATGGTTGGGACATGTCCAGAGGAGAGATAGTGAATATATTGGTAGAAGGATGCTGAGTTTTGGAGGCCTAGAGGAAGAGCAAAGAGGAGGTTTATGGATGTAGTGAAAGAGGACATGAAGGTAGTTGGCGCAAGAGAAGAGGATACAGAAGACAGAGTTAGATGGAGGCAATTGATTCGCTGTGGCGACCCCTGAAGGGATAAGCCCAAAGGAAAAGAAGAAGATCAATACTAGGTGGTATATAAAGCAGGAGTGTCCAAACTTTGTCCAGCAAGGGTCACATAGTGAAAAATGAAAGGATGGCAGCTTTGCCACTTTGATCTTTTGAAAATAATAAATGCTAAGAATTTATAGTATACTGTATTTTTATATTTATTATAAATTATATTATATATTATTAATATAATAAACTACATTTCAGAAAAAAAAAGTGGTGAAAAAGCTGATTATGAGTAAGAACTTTGTTCTTTTACTCTTTTTTCCCATTTTTGCAGTTTTTTTCTTTTCCAAATAGTTCAACTTTTTTCTTAAATAATCTTCTTTAAAAATGTAATATTATGACTTCATTCCCATAATTTTATCTTTTTTTTAACAGCCGAATTTTCCTGTTTTGTTTGTTTCTCAGAATAAAACAACTTTTTTTCTGTAATATTTTAACTTTATAAGTTTAGTCTTGTAAAATGGCAACTTTTTTGTCTCTTAATATTTAGACTTTTTTGTGGTAAAGCTGTTTCACCGTTTCTGCTGTTCTTTTCCTCTTTCATCTTTCTATTTTTGTTTATGTCTGGTAATTATGACCATATCTGCATAATATGACTTTATACTCATAACATTTTTTGTGACTTTTTTCATTGTAGTGTACATTTTTTTCCCTTCATATGCCTTGTCATTTATGCTGTTGTTATTTTAATTTTGCAAGTATTTCAACTTTCTTCTTGTAAATTTGCTTTTCGTAATTATGACTTTATTCCCATAGTTGTTTGAGTTTATCCTCATCTTATGACTTTTTCTAAAACCTATTTTTGCCAGAAAAAAAACCATTCATTTCTTTTTCATTTCTTTTTTCTTTAAAAATTCCGTTTCATGTTACTAAAACTATGTTAGGATTTTCTCATAATATTACAAAATATAGTAATATAATATATATATATATAATATAATATATTACAAGTAATATTACATTATTCTAGTAAAAGTGTGACTTTCTTGTTAGAATATTACTTTTTTCTCTGAATATTTTGACTTTATTTGTGTAAAATTACTGATGATTTTTCCATTTTTGCTGTTGCTGATTTTTAAGTTATATTTTTACAATATTTCACAGGCCAATAAAATAACAGCTGCGATCCTCTAATGGCCTTGCCACTCTGTTTCTGGTATTTTGTGGTGTTACTCTAGCCCAGTTTTTCAAAAGTATATTAATTAATAAAACATTGCTGTTTGTGGTTAAATCTGGCCTATTATTCATCCAAAAAATGCATATTGAAGGTATTTTTTGCCTAAATGTAGCATTTCCAAGCATAGAAACAGAAAATGAAGTAAAATACCAACGTAAGGTTATCGGAAGACACATTCACAGAGGCTGCGATGATATGTAGTATTGTACACTGGCCACTAGATGTCAGTAATATTACATTGATCAGACTGTAGCCATCGCAAACTGTCCAGAACAGGAATTTAAAAAGACGAAGACGAAGAAACACTCCCAATATCACCATATTGGGAGTGTGTCTACAATGGTTTTAGCTTTGCACAACCATTTAGTTGTTGACAAACGTCAGACTTGTCCTAAATTGGCTAAACGGCAGCTTTGCAGACACTTTTTTCTTATCTTGTCACTTCCTGTGTGAGAGCGTGACATTGCCAACATGGACGTTTGTCCTTGCAAATGTGTTCCTCATCAAGCATATCTAAAGAGCCCGAGCGCTGAGAAAATGTCATGCAGGGATTTGGGAGATGACAGAGATCTCATTACTATGAATCTTTGTTTGACACTCCTCCTGTTTGCCCTTGTCTTATGCGGAGAGAGCAGAAATGTGATGAGGACAAGTGACAGCACTGATGCTCATTACAGGGGCCCTATCCCGCTCACTTCACGGGTTGTTAAAACGACGCAATAATCCCTCGTTCATCACGGCTAATTGCTTCCTGGCCCAACAGCAAGGAATGAATTTCCACAGAGTAGGATTCAATATGAATTATTCATGCATTAATTATGAATCATAGTTATGGCGTAGAAAACCTGTTTATAAGTAAGTTCTTTTTAACATTTTTAGAGCCCTGCAGACATGAAATAACACTCATTTGCGTTTGCATTACCCAATATTAAAGAAATAAACAGCAAAAAGAAGACATATTAGACATAACACGTTAGCATTTTCTTGGCTTGCTTGTCTTAGTTTTGCCAGAAAACATCTTGATGATCCCCAAGACCTTTGGGAAAGTACTCTGTGGGAATGAAGAGACAAAATGTGATTTTTTTTAAAGGTGTTTGTCCCATTACATCGGACGTAAAAGTAGACATCATACCAACAGTAAAATGTGGCGGGGGTAGTGTGATGGTCCGGTCATGTTTTTCTGCTTAAGGACTTGCTGGCATAAAAGAAACAATAAATTCTGCAATCACAATTCACAGTTTACATGCTACCTTTGCTGAGGATGAGGTCACCATTTGCGCACTAGTAAATACAGGTGCCCATAGGCCTGTACACAGAATTGTTTTTGATCGGTTTTCATTATAGGGGGAAAACCCAATATGTAATAATCCTCTACAGTACCCCATAGATTTTCTATGGGCTTGAGTTCTGCTGAGTTTTCTGCCCAATTATGGACAGGAACACCATGGTGCTTAAACCAGGTACTGGTAGTTTTGGGACTTTTTGCCAAGTCCCGTTGGAAAACAAAATCCGCCTCTCCATAAAGTCAGTCAGCAGCGGAAAGCATAAAGTGCTTTAAAACTTCTTGGCAGAAGGCTTCACTGACATTGGACCACCAAATGATTCTGACACTTTCTTTTGTTTAAGAGTGGCTTGACACAAGGAATACCACAGCTGAAATTCAGGTCTGTGCACGGTGGCTCCTGAAGCACTGACTCTAACTGCAGTCCACTCTTTGTGAATCTCCCACCACATTTTTGCATGAGTTTTATTTCACAATCACCTCCAGGGTGCTTGTATACTTTTTTAACACATATTTTCTTTCCCTGAAACTTTCTGTTTAAATGCTTGGACACAGAGATCTGTGAACAGCCAGCTTCTTGAGCATGACCTTTTGTGTCTTGCCCTCCTTGTGCAAAGATGTCAATGATCGTCTTTTGAGCAACTGTCAAGTCCGCAGTCTTCCCCATGATTGTGTAGCCTACAGGACTAGACTGATGCCTTGTCCACTCGCAGCAGGATATTATTTAAAAACGCATATTTCACCCTCTCCGTTTATGAAAAAAATTTTGTCCACACGACATCCTATTTTAAAAAAAACGCATCCTCCGGTAACTGGAAAGATGCTTTAGGAACCACAGTCTTAAGCATACCAAACTTGTAGGCGACAGAGGTATTAAAATTCTATCCAATTAGAATCATACTCGGTCATCCCATCACTTCAGCGAAAAATAAAACATGGCGCCGGCTCGTTCTTGTGGACTGACAAGGAGATATTTCTAAACGTTGATTTAGCATACAAAGTCAACTGGACACAAAAAAATATTGTCAATTCTGAGGGCATCCATGTTGTTTCTGATGTAAATACAGGTCGGGTTTCTGTCACAGCATACAATCCGCAGGCAGTGACGTTTGCAAGTGGAAATCTCTGGTTATTTGCGTCCATACTCAAATGTATAATCGCAGTTTTCTCCAGATCCACACTTTTGCCGGAGGTTTTGAAAACCTTCGTTTTTAGTGCCGTATAGCTGCAACTCAAGTGGATGACAGGCAAAATCGTAGACCTGTGAAAACCTTCACCCGACCTGTGAAAACCTTTGCTTTATGAGATACCCAAACTTGTATTACCCAATACATTATCATCATTTTTGCAACTCTCTGTTAAACAATCAAAGATGTCAATATGTTTGATTAAGCGTTTATTTGCATTAACCACATTCATATCAGATCCACTGGTCACCGAGGAGGAGTAGGTGGAGGAGGAGGCCGGTGATCTAAGGACAGAGGAGGTGGTGGCCAGAAGGAGACAGCGCGACAGAGACAGACGGGACAGTCAATATAGATGAAAATGGAAGTGCTGATTCAGATAGTTACTTTAAACAGTGGTTGTTGTGATTATTAAATGCATGCATGTGCCTGACATCGTGTGAACAGGCCTGTGGGGTTTTGGTGACGTGTGCGCCACTCAGCCAAATCACCAGTAGACTGCCTGCGCTTCGCCTTATACCGAGAGAAGATTAGGTTGGTGATGAGACGCTTTCAGCGCACCTTTGGCGTAGCCTTTTGGTGCAAAATTGTCACTACGCCAGACTGAAGCAGTCAGCAGCTCTCCCTGCTGTGTCGCCACACCAATTGGCTGCACACGGTGTTACACCGGCCGAAATTACCACCGTGTGGCCTGCGCCACGCTGCGCCAGCCACAAAATTAGAGCTCCCTGATTCTTTTGTAAGAAAGTACAAAATAGAAATTTGCTGAGTTTTACTTTTCCATACCTGGATTGCAGCTTTTGAATGGTACTGGATGGTGTCATAAAAGAGCTTCAGTTAGCTCAGCATCCTCTCCTGCAGAAATGACACGTCTGGATGATTGATGGGCTACAACAGTTAAGTCATTGTAAGTACAATAGTAATCACTACATAAAAATACCTGTATCGAGCACCGTATACCGTCACTTGCTTCTCAGGTATCCGGGTATAAGCGGGCGTATCCAGGCATATATTGACTGGTTACATACCATATGGAAGAGATGTGAATGGTAGAACAGAACAGTGCAACACAGGAAACACTACAAGATTATTCAAAAGAGTAACCCCCCAATATGTAAGGAGGAGGCCGCACGGTGGCTGAGTGGTTAGCACATTGGCCACACAGTCAGGAGGTTCGTGGTTCAAATCTCCATTGGGCATCTCTGTGTGGAGTTTGCATGTTCTCCCCATGCGTGTGTGGGTTTTCTCCGGGTACTCGGTTTTCCTCCCACATTCCAGAAACATGCATGTTAGCTTCATTGGCCACTCTAAATTGTCCATTAGAGTGTGAATGTTTGTTTGTCTATATGTGCCCTGCGATTGGCTGGCGACCAGTCCAGGGCGTACCCCGCCCAAAGTCAGCTGGGATAGGCTCCAGCATCCCCGCGATCCTAATGAGGATAAGCGGCATAGAAAATGAATGAATGAATGTAAGGAGGAAATGTTCATTCAAGGTTTCACATAACAAGTCCAATATAACCCACCCATTATGGTCTCCCTGTTACCTTTGTGTTGTAGGTTGGAGAACAAAGCTGGTGTTTTATAGAAGACTTTTACAATTCAATCCAACTCACAAAAAATGTTATCTCACCCTGTTTGTGCATCATAACTGTCGACAGGGTCATCTTAAGCATTGTATAGTCTCCTCACTACTTCCTGTAAAAACAGAAATTAAACATTAAAAAATGTCTGTATTGAACATGTAATAAAGTTGCTTGAATAATACAAAATTGAAAACAATTTTTCAATGTCTTCCTCATTTCCCCCTTTTCACTGCAGGCTGCAACAATGTGACTATGAATTGAGCCATTTGCTGACACTGCAAATGTTTGCTTATTTCTTACTGTCCTACGCTAAGTCACAAGCTGACAGTCAGACGTTGGATGGCAATCATAATATCCGTAATATACGTAATAAGGACGATGGCTAGTAAATGTAGAAGATGTAAATTTAACCAATTTGCCAATTTTATAACAGGTAAACACCCTAAAATTTGTGTCTAAACACCACCTTGTCTACCACCACGGGTCTACAGCAGGACTGCAACCAAACCACAAGAACTACGATATGTAATTTTAAAATATTCATTCATTCGTTCATTTTCTATAGCGCTTATCCTCATTAGGGTCTCGGGTATGCTGGAGCCTATCCCAGCTGACTTTGGGCGGGGTACACCCTGGACTGGTCGCCAGCCAATCGCAGGCCATAATTTTAAAATATTTAAAACTGTAAAGCAAGCTGTAACTTTTACATTTAGGAGATATCTTTCAGTACAACTATACACAGGGGTGGCCAAAATTATTAGCACGCCGGACAGACAGACAGAAAATGGTGGTCTGCAGTGTTTTCCTGTGTCTTGAAGCATCCTGCTGGTACAAGGCCGATTTCACAGCGGTATCCTCTTTTCACATACAGATGTATACACCCCTTTTTATGCAGTGAATAGTCATAGTTAGTATGAGGATAATGTGCTGAAAGCAAATACAGAGTGATGGTTAAAAAAGAGATGGGACAACATTAGACTCCAAAAGTTTGATGATGTGGTGTGCGGTTCTTTACATCTTTTATTTAGCCCACTTCAGAACCCCTCACACTGTATGCTGAATACAATAAACACATCTCACCACGGAAATTGTTGTGGGAATCAAATAATTCACAGCAAACAGACTTGCCTACGATGTGCTGCGTTACATGAATGATTAGTACCGTCACAATAACCTTCAGTAATGTAAATTCCTCTTGCTAGCATGTGATTTAAAAATATGAAACTCACAATTAACAGGCCAACATGGACGCTTTCTAATCATCGTCTATTAATTTTGAAACGCAGTATATATATATAAATATGTACACTGTATGTGTGTGTATGTATGTATGTACTGCATGGATATGTGTATGTAAATGTGTACGAGTATATGTGTGTGTGTGTGTATATACATGTATATGTATGTGTGTGTGTATGTATGTATATGTATGTATGTGTATATGTATGTATATGTGTATGTATATATATGTATATGTATGTATATATGTGTATATGTATATATATGAATATGTATATGTATGTGTGTACATGTATATTACTATTATCATTATTATTATTTATATATTTTTTTTCCCCTGTATTTTTGCTCATTTTGCTCTGTGACTGTTCTGGTTGTTGCTGAAATTGTGATTATCACGGTTGTTTATAATATGGTTGAAATATGTTTGTGAGGTTCTTCTGCACCCTTTCTCATATCCCTCACCCCATCCCCACCCGTCCCTTTTCAGGTCAGGTCCGGCATCGAAATGTGAGAGAAATAAATAAATAAATAAATAAAAATAAAACATTTTGAAACGCAGTGAAGTCAGATCGCGGTGATATAACTACCAACCACCAACACTTCAAAACACGGCAAATATTTATGTGGAGTAGTGAATGATTTGATATCTAATAAAAGATGACAGACGTTACTGTGAAACATTTATGTACCGATTTGGGTTTCTGCTCTGCTGTCTTGTCAGAGGGTGTTTTAGCTCCACCTACACCCTCATTTCACGTCTGGTGCCCGCCCACAGTTAGTTTCTAGGGCTAGAGTGCTAAACTCGTATTGGTACTTGTATATTTCTTAGCTGCCTTCTGAGTGTTAAGTTGCTGTGTGTTGATTTTAGTGTTCTTTGCAAGATGACACTGTGAGTCAGACTTATATTGAGAAATGGCTTGCTGCAATTTCCAATGGGTTGACAAACTTGTGCGGGGTTGACTGGCTCTTGCCATAGAAAAAGTTATTGTTTTCATCAGTGACTCACAAGCAGCACAGAATATAAACAATTAGCACCATTAGAAGTAGTTCTGAAGTGAAGGAGATCCCACGAGATTAGAACATAGTCATAAATTAGCCCAACTACTGTATAAAAAGCAAAGTTTACAAAAAAAGTAGCTCATACATGGGAAATCACGGTACAATTTTTTTATTATTACATTTTTTCCCCATATTTCAAATTTAGGCTTCTTTATTAAGTTTATCCTCATAAAATTGTGACTTTTTTCTCATTAAAATACAATTGTTGTTTGAATTTTGACTTTATTCCTGCAAAATTACAACTGTTTTTTTTATTTATTTTGAAACCATTTCAGTCCTCCTTTTGTACATCTTCTTCACACATTTATGACTTCCCATAATATTTTTTGCTTTACTCTTGTAACTTTACTTTTTCCCCCACCCTAATTTTCCAAAAATTGTTTTCTTTTTCTTATTTCTTAAAAAAAT
The DNA here is from genome assembly GCA_024372805.1 of Oostethus manadensis. Classification (NCBI taxonomy): domain Eukaryota; kingdom Metazoa; phylum Chordata; class Actinopteri; order Syngnathiformes; family Syngnathidae; genus Oostethus; species Oostethus manadensis. The sequence goes on along the minus strand of QODF01000109.1, from coordinate 1,341,412 downwards.
CTTATTTTCTTTAAAAAAAACAGCTGTTTTTTCCAGTTGTGGCTGTTCAGGTATTTCAGCTTTCTTCATGAACTTTTCTTCTCGCAGTTATGACTATATTGTCATAACATTTTGACAATTTGTTGTTTGGCTTGTTATTCATATTGTGACATAAACTGAGTTTTTTCTTTCATATTTCATATCTTTCAATTTTTTGCTACTAAAATGACGTTATTTTTGCTCATATTAATACAACATTATTCCTATTACAATTTTTTGCCGTTCGATTACAACTTTTTCACCTAATATTTGGACTTTATTCTTGTAAAATAGTTTTTCTTCATTTTTGCTCTTTCCATGTTATTTGAATTATATTTTTAGAATCTGCTGCAGGCTCCCAGGCCGCGTTTTGGACATTCCTGCACCAGCCCATCCCACCCCATTTATTTTCACGGGGAACAGACTGGGGAATACAACCCAGGATCGAAAGGTCCTCCGGGTTTCGGGTGGGCTCTGTCCCACACAAGTCAAGGTTGCTGAAAAAGCCAGTCTCGGTCTCATCCACGACAAGAGCACTTTTTCTGTGTGTGAAAGCCTGCCGGTGTCTCATGCGGATGTTTTTAGTCCCTGCTGGGAATTGTGAGTAAAGCATTTTCGCCACAATTAATATTCAAGTGGACATGTCATTAGTTATTCATAGAAACGGTCAGCAGCTTCCTGCCTCTTTGCCAGAAATGTCGTTTTCATTCAGTGGCGCCGCTGCGAACACTTTATTAGCACTCTCAGTGACACCTTCATTAGGTACGCATAATGAGTATAATGAGGTTCAGTCCAGGAAATGTCTCGTGAAAATGCTCCCCCATTCATTCCATAAAAGACAATTTCTTTGATGTTTTTTTTTGTGCACAACATTGATCCCGACTGCCATTTACTTTTTCTTATTGACTTAGGCTGGCTTGGCTTTTTCTCCATACATACACGCATACGCACGTGCATAAGTGCTTGTCTGTTTCCCGCTCTGTGTGAAAGGCTATGTGAGTTTATATGTTTATGTATCGATCGTATTATACTCTATGTACTGTGCCATGGTGTTAGTTTATGTATCAAGTGTGGTGTTAGGCTGTAGATCTATGGTGCAAATCAATCGATCAGTCAATCAAACTTTATATAGCCCCGTACGTCAGCTATAGCTGAACCAAAGTGCGAGAACTGCAGCAAAATGACCCTAACCCAAGAATGTAATAAAACAATAAATAAAATGCATGAAAGGCAGGGATGTCCGATATATCCCATATGCAGTATATATATATATATATATATATAATATATCCAATGTATGTCCAATACATGAGGGTTGAAAGTCTATAAACTCCTAAACGTTGCATAGGAACACGCCCACAAATGTTGCTCAGATAGAAGTTACAGATCTCCAGCATCTTCTGGTGTAAAGTATTAACCGCACGAGGCCTCATATTACAGTAAATTTAGCAATGTTGCAACTTTTTGTTTTTTAGGGTAAAAAAAAAAAAAACAATAGTACATGTATTTGCCAATCTCGGGCGGTTAATATCATCCCTAATACAAATAAATAAAATAAAAGTGTCAGATGTGCTCCAAATGCAGTTCTCCGTCTTTGCCCTTCTTACTGACATGCTGTTTCTTGTGTAGATTCTGGCGATTCCGTATGGGGCGGAGACCTTCACGGCTTTATAACATTTCGCAACTTGCGCTTGAGAAATTCATTTCCACCTCCCACATCTGTTCCTCTTCTTCCCCTCTCACTGCTGGTTTCTTCCTTGTCAAGAAGAAGGATGGTTTGTTGCGGCCGTGCATCGACTTTTGCGCACTCAATACCATCACGGTCAGAAATAAATATCCCCTTCTTCCTCTTAACTCGGCTTTTAAGTCGCTGGACTATGCTGTGATTTTTACCAAGCCCTACCATCTGGTGCACGTGGGTCAGGGTGACGAGTGGAAGATGGCTTTTAATGCACCTCTCAGGAATTTTCAGCATTGCATGATGACCTTTGGCATTGCTAATGCCCCTCCCGTTTTCCAGTGCTGTGTTTGTTTATTTGAACAATAACTTCATTTGTTTTCCTTCCCCTTTTCCTCACTGTCAGTATGTCCGTCTCGTTTTCCAAAGAGTCTTGGAGAACCGGCCCGTGAAATGTACATTTCAGGTGCCCTCTGTCCTTTTTGGGATTTATTGTGGAGAAGGGTAAACCTAGACCTGACCGTGCCAAAATCCAGGCAGTGGTCGATTGGCCCACTCCTACAGTATATCAAGAAAGCTGTTGCAGAGGTAACCTGGGGTTTGACCATTTTTACTGCCGTTTTGCACAGAACTTTAGTAAGATGGAGGAAACTCAGAATAGACCTTGTTGGACCGCTATGCTTTTGGTTCAGGACATGGTCTGCCCTCACAGGATACACGTGGATGTGATGTCTGACTGGGGCCATCAGTTTTCCTTTGCAACTTCTGTAAGTCCTTGAGCGCCAGTCTGTCATCAAGAAGCGCTCAGTCCAATGGACAGTCGGAGAAGGTATTTGGGGATTTGGAGGCAGCCTTGAGTTGTGTGTCACCAGCATCCTTCATCCTAGTCCATCTACCTTCCATGGGTGACGTACGCCCACAACACCCTTGTCTGCTCTTCTACAGGTCTCAGCCCCTTCCACGTAGTCCACAGCTTCCAGTTCCCTATCTGTCCCTCCCAGGAAGCGGACTGCAAAGTCCCCTCTTTGGCTGCGTTCCTCCTCATGTCCCCGTCCATGTTTGTTTGTCAGTGTTTCTTTATGCGTAAACTCCTGTGAGTCAGCATAGGCTGCCTCAGACAATAGTCTGTGCATTTTGCATTTGACCGCATCCCTCTGGGATCTATCTCAGCAAGTTGGACAGGGATTGGCTATCCCGGTGGTCTCTGCACGACCACTCATGTAAATGCTTGTATTTCTGTACTTGAGCTGGGAGGACCTCCGACTCATCTGCCATTTTTTTTGCTCGTCTTCGTCTGCATGGTTAAAAAAACGTGAAGGTGCGCGGAGCGGGAATTTTCCACATGAAAAGGGCCGCTCCAGGGGGCGTGGTGAGAAAACGGTGTCATTTGTCAGCACGGAGCCACGCGGACCTCGTGGACCCGGTAAACATAAAACAGTCTACTGTATGTACAGTATATATCACAGTGCTAGTCTATGTATCTATCGTAGGGTTAGAGCCTCAGGGAAGCTCGGCCGCCCTTAAAATGTCTCCAAAAAAGTGGTGAAATACAGTGGTGTGAAAAACTGTTTGCCCCCTTCCTGACTTTTGCATGTTTGTCACACAAAATGTTTCTGATCATCAAACACATTTTAATATTAGTCAAAGATAACACAAGTAAACACAAAATGCAGTTTTTAAATTAATGTTTTTATTATGTTTTTATTAAAATCCAAACCCACATAGCCCTGTGTGAAAAAGTAATTGCCCCTGCACCTAATAACTGCTTGGGCCACCCTTAGCAGCAATAACTGCAATCAAACGTTTGCCATAACTTGCAACAAGTCTTTTACACGCTCTGGAGGAATTTTGGCCCACTCATCTTTGCAGAATTGTTGTCATTCAACTTTATTTGAGGCTTTTCTAGCATGAAGCGCCTTCTTAAGGTCATGCCACAGCATCTCAATGGGATTCAGGTCAGGACTTTGACTAGGCCACTCCAAAGTCTTCATTTTGTTTTTCTTCAGCCATTCAGAGGTGGATTTGCTGGTGTGTTTTGGGTCATTGTCCTGCTGCAGCACCCAAGATGGCTTTAGCTTGAGTTGACCAACAGATGGCCGGACATTCTCCTTCAGGATTTTTTGGTAGACAGTAGAATTCATGCTTCCATCTATCACAGCAAGCCTTCCAGGTCCTGATGCAGCAAAACAAACCCAGACCATCACACTACCACCTCCATATTTTACTGTTGCTATGATGTTCTTTTTATGAAATGCTGTTACTTTTACGCCAGATGTAACGGGACACGCACCTTCCAAAAAGTTCAACTTTTGTCTCGTCAGTCCACAAGATATTTTCCCAAAAGTCTTGGGAGTCATCGAGATGTTTTTTAGCAAAATTAAGATGAGCCTTAATTTATTTTTGCTTAATAGTGGTTTGCGTCTTGGAACTCTGCCATGCAGGCCGTTTTTGCCCAGTCTCTTTCTTATGGTGGATTAGTGAACACTGACCTTAATTGAGGTAAGTGAGATCGTGGGAGTAATATTATTGTAATAGCAGTTGCAAATGTGTCGCACAATGTTGTTAAATGAATAATTATAACTTTTTGTGACGTCTGGGTTTTTGTGTTGGATGGTGTACCTAATGAAGCGACACTTGTTACGGGACTGTCCTTCATGTTTTCTGCAGCACTTTGACTTGTGAGGTCGACTTGCCTTCTTTCTTGCCTTCCTCTTGGCTGTCACGCGTAGACTTGGCCTGTCAATCAAAGTCTGTAGAGAGGGCCTCTTGCACAGACCCACACTTTCATTCAATGGATGGAAGCACGTGGACACACACACACACACACACACACCACCATATGAAGACATAACAAGAGGCAGCACTAGCAGCCATCCATCATGGCTGGCCAACGTCCCGCCCTTGCCGTCATCATCCAATTACAAGGTCGCCCGGCCCAGAATCAACCAATTAGGAGCGGTATAAATATCGCCCTGCTCTTTCTGACTACAATTAGCAGAAAGGTAAACAATGCAAGGAAAAAGGGGAGGGGAAGACCAATAGAGTTGTGGTGAAAGTGCCCATTCCTGTCGAGGAAGCGCGCAGGGAGTTGCAATGAGGCGGAAGGCGGAGAGGAAAGGAAGGGAGGCGAGGAACATGGGGAGAATCTCAAGCGATGCACTGCTGTGGTCGCCATGGTGACAGCAGCAGGCAGTCATAGTCTGTTTCTCAGCTGGAGACCAGTGGACATTGTTTCTCTCTCCTCTTCCTCCTGACTGACAGCTGTGCGCGTGCGCGTGCACCAGAGTGATGGGCTGATCAATTGTATTGATACTGGTATACAAGTAGAATAAAGTGAAAATACCAAATTGGGGGTTTTGGGCTAAGACAGCTGATATCGGTACTGTATCAACTCCCAAATTGCTGCGTTGCCAGAGTATTGGTATCGGTATCAGTGAAACTACTGGTATTGTATCAGTAAAAAGTTAAGGCGCTTCCAAGAAAAAAATCACTGCAATTTAGTCAGAAATCCAGGGAAGTGGTCCTTTTCGTATTTTTAGTGGGTCCATACTGCTGTTCTGTTTTTTGTTTCCTTTTAGACGCTGGTTCTCCTGATGGGTGGAGCTACTGGATGAACAAAGCTGTATCCCATCATTCACTCCTCAGTTGCCTTTGCTTCTTGCCAAGCTGCTCTCTGTCCTGTCTGGGAAGTTTTCCTCTCTAGGGTATTGTGTGCTTTTGCCTCATTATCCCGTTGAGCCTGCTCATCCAGCAGGCCCGCCTGCATCTCAGGAGTTTTTTCCTACTCTTGCATTTTTATTAAACATTTTCCTTACCTGGACTTGTCTTGCCTCTGCGTCCGAGGATTAACACCTGTACTCCCACGCCAACACTCCCACCAAAGTCATGGATCCCGCAAAGCAGGAGCAACTTCAGATTGTCCTGAAAGCCCGCAGCGCCAGAAGCTCAGCCGCCAAGAGCGGGCATTGAAGGACCTCTTGACCCCGGTCCGGGACATGACGGGCTCATCTTTTGCCACTGCGCCGGAGGCCTCTCACCCGCCCACTTACACTCCGCCTGGCCTCCCGGACCGCAACCCTCTACCACAGGAGCCCAATCCACCTCACCCCTCTTACATAACGGCCTTCTAATGTTCAACCAGCAGCCCCACACCTATTCCTCCGACTCCGCCAAGGTGGCGTATGATGTATCATCAGCTAGTTCTTGGGTCCCGCCGCCAAGTGAGCTATGGTGGTTTGTGAGAGCAAACCTGAACTTCCCACCAGTTGCCAAGATTCATGGAGGACATAAAGAGCGTGTTCGGGAGAAAAAGGCTGGTCTCTTGGCTCGGAACGTGGAGAGCGGCTGGGATGGAAAGCTCTCCGTTTGCCGGCCTCAGCTCCCACATGCAGGACGAGCTGGCTGCCCGTGATGAGACCAGGATGCTCAAGGAACTCATCACCCTTTCCATCCGACTGGACAGCCCCATCCAGTGGGGCGGTTACTCTCCACACGGCTAATCTCCCATCACCTATTCCCAGAAACAAACGCGCATGTGCCGAGTGTCATGTGACAAAAGCTCCGGTAAACAAGGTTTGTATTATCGTTATTACTGTTTATTTCATAATTATGACTTATCTCATAAAGTTGACTTTTTAAATGCCATAATTATGACTGTGGTATCTCATAATTACTTTTTCATAATTTTGAATTTTGTCTCGTAATTATGACTATCTTATGTTTAATATTGATCTCATATTTTTATTCTTTTACATCTAAATTATGACTGTTCATCTCATAATTTTGACATTATTTTAAAATTATGACTTTTGACCTTTTATCTCATAATTACTACTTTTTCTCACAATTATGACTTGTGTCATCATTTCAACTTTTTATCCCATAATTTCATTAAAAAAAATTTATATCATGATTTCGACTTTTATGCTAAAATTGCGACTTCTTTCCTCAAAGAATTTCTTACCTTACAATTCCAACTTTTTTCTCATAATTTCGGCGGTGTGATTTCCTAATTACATTGGATTTTTTTCTTTCAGAGGCAGAAACGGCCTTCCATTAAAATCTCGACAAGATGCTTCATCATTTTTAAAAAGGTAGTCACTTTTTTCAAAATAAAACACATATTACTTTTTGCACTAAATCCTTAACTAAAGTTAAAACAAAAATGGTATCGTTGTATCTGCTAACTTCAGCTAGCAGGCGACTCCCTGAAGGTAGACTAAGTTTTAGAAACAATACTTGAACCTTCAGGTTGTATATGCTATTGTAGAATGTGTACTTTTTTTGTGCATTATATTTAATAAAGTAATTTTAGTTTTTTCAGAATTATTTGTACTTATTTGCTTTACCTAATTATTCATACATCATGTGGAGGAAATATTAGAGTGCAACGGAACCGGGCACTTGAGTGAGGCGAGAAGTTGGTCTCAAGGGATGGGTCGGGTGTGCTTAATGAATTGATGGAGATGTAAACGAATGAGGTGTGAACGTTCGATGCTGTCTGTTGGTTGGGGTCCGATTCAAACTGAAAAAAATGAAAGGAGCTGATAAAGCAAAATTCTGTGGCTGTTGTCGGCCCTTTTGCAGCTTCGCTCAGACGTATGATGTTGGAACAGTGTTTCATGTGCTTGTCCTGCTGAGGAAGCTCCAAGGTGATGATGATGATGATAACAAGCATCTTTTTCCTGTGCATCAGGAAGAAACAATCCGGACTCCAGAAGCAAGGAGTACCTGCACCAAATCAAAAGCACGCTGCAGGTAGAGGGGATGTAATCATTCCTGAGCTAATTGCACCTCCCAGAGCCTCGATGCTGCTGCTGAGCACACAAGTAGTTCTGGAAATTTCTGCAAAGGCTTCATCTCGCACACTCCTTGTTCAACAAGGGACTAGGGACCCTTCCAGTCCAACACACAAGGTCTGGTGTTATTCAACTTCTTCAAGGACACCAGCTGGTGAGCGGGTACAGCAGGCAGTGTAGGGTCTTGAACCTGCGGACATAACCACCGTGAGCTAATATGTTTGGACGTTTGCTTACATGACATAACAGCATCAGAACACGGCAAACGTTTGGAGACGCTTCACGTGCTCATCATGAGAGGCGTTTGCCGTGTTCTGTGTATGGCTTCGTATGACCACATGGTGCAAGGTGCATCTGACTCTGCTGGCGACCCAAGCGCGCCCCAGTACCACTGCCAGTTACAGTTTCCAGGTTTAGGGGTTGAAAAAAAAAAGAAATGTGGACATGCCCGGTGTGTGCATGCACACGTACAGTACCAGGCGAACGTTTGTAGAGACTTTTGCACCGTAACAAATGATAGCGTCTCTTAGCTTTTGACCGGTGCTGTCGGTTGGTGACTAGAACATTTATATGAAAACATATAAACACGATTCATGTGCATTTTTCATCATTGCTCGTGAACGAATGATTGACCTGGATGGATCGTCCTCTTTGGAGAAGCTTCCTTTCAACTCGATGCTGTTCATCTTGTTCTCAAACATCCCATAACTCAGCGTCACCTACAAAAAGCAGGATGATGCAGACGATCATTTCAAGACAAGTACAATAAAAAAATATATGACTGGCCCAACAAATGTTTCTATTGAACCGAGTCCAAAAGTAATGCAGGTGTGTGTTGTCAAATGTTTATTGTCCCACAAATGCAAGCTAAACTATATTATTGTTGTTATCATTATTTTTAAACCAAAGAAACCACTGTTATGATAACGTGGTGTTTAATAATAATGACATATCATAATAAAGCAATATTTCCTGTAATAGCTCATCTTTTATTCTGTTTAGTAGTTGTATTTTCCCAAAAGGAAATCTGTACTGTCTGCCAGGCGTTCTTGAAGTGCTGGCTTTTCGAAAGGGGGTTCCCAGTGTGAAAAGTTCCAGCTTGCAGTTAAGAATGCCAGCCAACTGTTTTTGTTCTACTTTGTCCATTTGCTGTCCAGCTGTCCTGTGATATTTAGCATTTTAACAAACACAACTTTTCTTAGTAAAAAATAATAAATAATGCCAATCATGTACTGGTGGTGCCCTGCGATTGACTGGCGACCGGTCCAGGGTGCACCCCGCCTCCCGCCCAAAGTCAGCTGGGATAGGCTCCAGCATACCCGCCACCCTAATGAGGATAAGCGGCATAGAAAACGAATGAACGAATGTACTGGGGAACTAGGGAGTGTTCTGCAGAAATGGCTCAACTCCAGTAAGAAACTAGCTTTGTACTCAAGATGCTGTCTAAAATCCACAATCAAACTCAATTGGTCCACGGTCCACTACATTTGTCAAGTCCGGTTTTCGGCATGTGCATGTGCACGTTCACATAAAGGGAAGCATTTCATATGATTTCATATTATTCTACTTCCACTGAAAATTGAAGCCACCGTAGTCGATGACCAAGATGAGCAACTAATTATTATGGGACATTCTGAGAGGTTCAAAAAGATCATCATTACCAAAAAGCAACTACAACAGAGTGAGGGTTTCATGTTTGAATAATGTCTGTATTGTATTGTTTCTATATCATAACATAACATATTTGCCCGTTTTTTGCTTTTAACGTGCTGCCAAGCAAATGTGTCTGCAAAAAAACGAATTTGACAGCTAACTAACTCACATTGAACCGCACGGTGGATGACTGGGTAGCACGTCGGCCTCACAGTCAGGAGGTTCAGGGTTTGAATCTCCGTTGGGCATCTCCGTGTGGAGTTTGCATATTCTCCCCGTGCATGTGTGGGTTTTCTGCGGGTACTCCGGTTTCCTCCCACATTCCAAAAACATGCATGTTAGCTTCATTGGCCGCTCTAAATTGTCCAATAGAGTGTGAATGTTTGTTTGTCTATATGTGCCCTGCTATTGACTGGCGGCCAGTCCAGGGTGTACCCCGCCTCCCGCCCAAAGCCAGCTGGGATAGGCTCCAGCATACCCGCGACCCTAATGAGGACAAGCGGCATAGACAATGAATGATTAACTCACATTGGCCTACACGTAAAACACTGATGCATTCTGATATGGCCATATTAAAGTCAAACCGATAATTACAGTCATTATCTGCCACAAATTCAACAGATGTGTGGTGGGGACATCCCATATCTGGTGATGACCACTAAGTGGCAGTGTTGACATTTTTGTAGCAACATTTCTTTATGCCTTATTCCTTTTGTTAAAATAAAGTGTGTTATGGCAGTTGATTGATTCCCCAAAATGCTTATTCCTCCAGCAGAAGCTGCTGTGACATATACAGTGGTGTGGAAAAGGGTTTGCCCCCTTCCTGATTTGTTGTTTTTGTTTTGTTTTTTGCATGTTTTATCACACCTAAATCTTTCAGATCATTCATCATAACGAATTTAAATACTAGGTAATGACAACACAACATGAAGTTTTTAAATGAAAGGTTTTATTAATAAGGGAGAAAAAACAATCAAACCTACATGGCCCTGTGTGAAAAAGGGATCGCAGTCCTGTTAAAACATAACCTAACTGAGATCTATTAGTTTGGAACAGGTTATAAAGTCATTTCTAAATCTTTGGTACTCCAGCAAACCACAACGAGAGCCATTATCCACAAAATGGCAAAAACATGGAGTAGTGGTGCTACTGGTGGTGCAACGGGTACTCCGGTTTCCTCCCACATTCCAAAAACATGCATGTTAGGTTAATTGGTGACTCTAAATTGTCCATTAGAGTGTGAATGTTTGTTTGTTTATATGTGCCCTGCGATTGACTGGCGACCAGTCCAGGGTGTGCCCCGCCTCCCGCCCAAAGTCAGCTGGGATAGGCTCCAGCATACCCGCGACCCTAATGAGGATAAGCGGCATAGACAATGGATGGAGGATCTGAAACATGTGAGTGTGACAAAAGTGCAAAAAATAGGAAATCAGGAAGTGGCCAAACACCATGTATATGGTATATAGTTATATATATTTATATAATTGAGTTATATTTTATATTTATAATATATTAAATCACAAAAAACACCACCATTTTGAAGATACTGAATATATACATAGGATTACATTAGTTTATACTTTTAATTATACTATACATACAGTATATTATATGTACGGTACATACAGTACTTGCTGCTATTGTTGTATGTGTAAGTATTGTATGTTTAAGTCAAGCTAGTAAAAATCAATGCTTAAATAAATGTGAAGTGTAGCATCAAGAGCTTGGCGTGCCTGTCAGACGGAAGAGAGGGCATAACGGATGTCCCAGTAAGTCCATGTATCAATGGAACATGGAATGGAATGAATTACATACCGGAAGTTATTTTTGTCAAGGACGCAACAAATCAAATACGTGGGAAATCAAAAATGGGCCAAAAATTTACTTCTGCTAGCATTGGCCTACTTGATATTTCATATTGGATTTTATACCTAATTTATTATAAGAAAGTGAGTATATCTATCTAATCTATCTTGCTTATAAATGGATAAAATCATCAGGGACCGCAATCGTTTTTCTCTCCGTGTCCCCTCAGGTGCTCCGTAGGGATCTCAATACATGGCAAGGCCATCTCCTAATTAGGCCATACGTTACCCGGTCAAGAGCACGTTATGAGTTTAGGCCGAGTTACCATGATGACATACAGCTGCTTTAAAAGAGCGCTACCTCCGCTTGACTGGCGAGTTCGGCCTTCCTCTCAACAACAAAACCGGGCCCTGTACATACAGTACATCCATACACTTACCGACAGAACCAGTCAAAGGTTTAGAGACACGTTCTCATTCAATGACACGCATAAGTGTCTTCACACTTTGTAACTGTAAGTGCACATTCATTAATACACACAGATGCACAGGTCAGGTCTCCAAACTTTTGACTGATGCTGTACCCACTTGTACACGAAAATGCGACTTCAGGCATGGCCCGTGCGCGTCTCGAAGCTTTTATGATGGCCACAGATTGATCCAGGAGCAGATTAATTCGACATTCATGTAATGAGGTACCTGGTGAGGAATGTCGGCATGTTTGATGAGGAGCAGGTTCTCCAGGTGGGAGTGGAACAAGGGGGAGTGGACCATGGGGATCCCGAGCCTCTCCTCCACGATGAACCCCACCGTGCAGTCATCAGGGAGGCGGATCTTTGCTGAGGTCTCCTGGAAGCGGGAGCCTCTGTCTCACACACACACACATAAATAAATTAAAGCTTAAGTCCAACATGCTTCAATGAGTTCTTGAAGGAGTCCATGAATACCGAGCCCAGGGGGACATCTTCTGGGCCAGTCGTTGACTCAAACAGAACCCGGCTCCTCCTGTGGCAAACCAAAACTTCACCTCCCTCTGCACACACACACACAGACACCCAGTCCAATTACTCTGACTTGTTCCGCCTCTTTGGGACCCCTTTTTAGTTGGGTGATGGGTCTGCAGCTAAATGGTATGGTTTAGTAGGTTTACATTAAAAACAAAATAAAAAAGCATTAAGATGTGTCTTGCTACCGTGGTGTTGTCCTCCATAAGTTCATGCGCAGCGATGGGCTGGTCCAGGCTGGGCCTGCCCACGTAGACGTCGCCCTCTTGGGGGAAGGCGGTGAGCACGGCGAGGAGAGCCTCGGTGTTGACATAGTTGTCGTCGTCCACGTGACAAAACCACCTGAGGGAACGTCACTGTCACATTTTGGGGTTGTTTTTGTCTTCTCTAGCTTCTCTCCCCGCCGTCTCACCTCATGTCGGACGCCATGAAGCCATCGTACTCGGCTGCCATCTTGCACGCCAAAGCCTGCTGGCTGTGGTCTGACTGGCAGCTCGTCGCTACCACGTTGTAGCCTGTCAGGTGACCCCACAATTTATTCACGACACAAACACACTATCTGACAAAAGCCAGGGCAGTTCTCACATTCCGCCACGCAAGAGACATTATAGTACTATCAGTACTGCAGTCGGTGTACAGCTTGTGTGGCAAAAGTTTTACTATCCACTAAATGAGTCAAGCCGCACGGTGGACGAGTGGGTAGCACATTGGCCTCACAGTCAGGAGGTTGAGGGTTCGAATCTCCGTTGGGCATCTCAGTGTGGAGTTTGCGTGTTCTCCCCGTGCGTGTGTGGGTTTAGACAAACAAACATTCACACTCTAATGGACAATTTAGAGTGGCCAATGAAGCTAACATGCATGTTTTTGGAATGTGGGAGGAAACCGGAGAACCCGGGGAAAACCCACACACGCACGGGGAGAACATGCAAACTCCACACAGAGATTCCCAACGGAGATTCGAACCCTGAACCTCCTGACTATGAGGCCAACGTGCTACCCACTCAGCCACCGTGCGGCCCCTACTCGCTTGTGTTGCTGGCTTTTTAGGCAATACTGGCTGCTTGTTGGCTCATTTTCAGTACATAGAACAGCTAAACTGCCCTACAAGCTGTACATTGTCTACTCAAAAGCATATCCAGGGTTACTCTCTGTTTTTGTTGCTTTGCAAGCTGTGCAGACATGAGAATGCTGGCTTGAAATGGGAGTGCTGTACCCACTTTTAGAGATACAGATATTAGTTATGGAACCGACCTTTGTTCCTCAGGTGGCCGTCTACTGTGTCTGTAAAAATGAAAGTCTGGAATAGGAAGAAGAAATGTTACTACAGTAGATATGAATGGCGGTAGAGGACCAAAAACAACAATAGTTGATGATATTATATGTGTAACATAAAGAAAACAACTCATCATAAATAGCGGAAAAATAATTTCAGGGCAAAATGTGCTTATTTCCCATTTTTCTGAATCCAATATATTCCACATTAAAGCGCAAAAATCAATGTGTTCCTGTTTTTCCTTTTATTTGAGAGTAAGCCAACACCGCGCTCTGTTGGTCCACTCCTGCAAGTAGATCAACCCGGCACGCTGCATGTTTTGGGAGCTTTTGAAGAAACTCAAACGGAAAATTGCCAAAGCAAACATCACAGTTTCATCTTTGACCTTGATCATGTTTGCCGCCATCTTGTGTCAGAAGCCATTAGTGCCTAGAAAAACCCTGATTGTAGATGGTTAGACATACTTTATACAATATACATGAACTGAAGAGACAAAGTGACTTTTAGTGATGCCCACGGTGTGTAGGAGAGCTTCTGTAACCTGCTTCTCCACTTCCTGTTCTCCACTTCCGCTTCAAGTCTTGTTAAGAGGCTCCGCTTCCCGTCAGGCCAGACTGCACTTCCTGTGTGTGTGGGTCTTGTGACACTGTTCTACTTGTTAAGCGGTCCTTACATCCTGAAATGGCCACAACTGAATACAAAATCCTCCCCGTTTTTAAATGAACCTTTTCATGATTAAGCAAGGGATAAAAATCCAAACTTACATGACCCTGTATGGAAAAGTGATGGCCCCCTAAACCTAAAAACCAGTCAAACATTTGCGATAACTTGCAGTAAGTCTCTTACAGCACTGTGGGGGAATTTTGGCCCACTCCTCTTTGCTGAATTGTTGTAATTCAGCCACACTGGAGGGTTTTCTAGTATAAATCCGCCACGTGATCTCAATAGGATTCAAATCAGGACTTTGAAGGCCACTCCAAACTCTTCATTTAGTTTTTCTCCAGCCATTCAGAGGTGGGCTTGGTGGTGTGTTTTGGATCACTGCAGAACCCAAGTTGGTTTTACTTAAAGTGACCAACAGAGGGCTGGACGTTCTCTTCCCAAAGGTCTTGGGGATCATCAAGATGTTTTCTGGCAAAATGGAGATGAGCCTTAAGGTTTTATTTGTTCAGCAGTGGTTTGGTGCTCCCGCGACCCTAATGTGCATAAGCGGCATAGAAAATGGATGGATGGTTTTGGGCTTGGAATTCTGCCATGCAGGCCGTTTTTGCCAGTGTCTGTCTAATGGTGGAGTCACGAACACTGACCCAAACTGAGACAAGTGAGGCCTGAGGTTCTTTGGATGTTGTTGTGGGTTTTCGGGACCTCTTGGATTAGTCATCGCTGCACTCTTGGGGTAATTTTGGTTGACCGGCCCCTCTAGGAAGGGTTCACCACTGTTCCATGTTGTTCCCATTTGTGGATAGTGGCTCTCACTGCGGGTCGGTGGCGTCCCAAAGCTTCAGAAACGCCTTTGTGACCTTTTCCATGTTGATTGATCTCAAATAATCGCAGTTAGGTCGTGTGTGAACGGGGGAGGGGGAAGCGCAGCGGAATCACAAATAAGAAATCCGGAAGGTGGCAAAGACTTTTTCACACCACTGTCCTTATTTTATTTAAGATTTGGGATTATTGTTGTGTAATTTTAACTAAAATGCCATTTATATTTTAATAACATATACATATTGACCTATTTTTAATATTCCGACTTTTTTTTATAATATTATTAGTTAGTCGGTTGTCTGGGTGATGCGTTCAGGGCCCATTTGCAAGATGGTAAACTTGTAATAAAGACTCACGTGAGTCTTGGTCCTAGCGATCCAGGTCTCCAACAGGAGAGCGAGGCGCGTCCGGTGGAACCTGCCGGTGGTCTTCACGGCGATGAAGATGTCCTCCAGCCCCAACCTGTCCTCTCTGTGCGGGCCTGGCCGCCCCGGGGCCCCGCTGGCGGGTTCGTGAGGCCCCCCGGGCGGCGGAGGGAAAGCCTCCATCCGCTCGAAGAGCCGGGCTGTCCCTAATCGAAAGTCCAGGTAGACGAGGATGAGGAGAGCGACGATGGGGAGCGGCGTCCATCTCCACTTCATGGCGGGGCAAAGCAGCAACAAAGTGTGGCAAAGATTCAGACAGAAGACATTGCGCCAAGTGTGCGTCGCCTTCAGCGTGTCTTCCTCGTCGGTGACGTCACTAGAAGAGTACTTGTGGAGAAGACGCGCGCGTCTCTGCGTTGGTGTGCAGTGCACGTGCACAAAATCAACTGTTACTCCTCCCCCTTTCCGCTCCCGTTTTTATTCTTCTAATATTTTTGCTGTCTTCTTAAACAAACTTAAGTTTCCTTTTTGTAATTTCTTGACTTTATGTCCATAATATTCTTACTTCTTCCCCAACTTCCGTTCCCAAAACTTTACTTTACTTTGTGTGCTTCACATCATACATTACTTGTTTTAAAATAACATACTTTTTTTTCTTTCATATTTAAACTCCATCGGCAAAATTCTTAAATTGTTCAATTGTCTTCTTCTAATAATTATGACTTTTTTTCTTGAGTATTTCAGCCTAATGCTACTGAAATGAATGCCCCCCCCCCATAATATTACAACATTATTCTTGCTAAATGACAAATTTTGTATCTTTATTCTTGTAAAATTATTACCGATTTGTTTTCATTTTTGCTGCTGTTATTTGGGGGGTGATTTTTAGTTTTCTTGTTAAATTATGGTTTTACACTCTTCCAATGTGGCAAATGAAGTCTAATGTATGCAACAGTAGCATAGCTATGAGTGCTAAACCACTAACATTCAGAGGCGATTGCGCCAAAACATTCACTTTCTATACCGCTTGTCCTCATTAGGTCGTGGGTATGCTGGAGTCTATCCCAGCTGGCTTTGATGGGAGACGGGGTACACCTTGGACTGGTTGCCAGTCAATCGCAGGGCACATATAGACAAACAAACATTCACACTCTAATGGACAATTTAGAGTGGCCAATGAAGCTAACATGCATGTTTTTGGAATGTGGGGGGAAACCGGAGTACCCGGAGAAAACCCACACACGCACGGGGAGAACATGCAAACTCCACACAGAGATGCCCAAAGGAGATTCAAACCCAGAACCTGCCTGTGAGGCCAACATGCTACCCATTCATACACCGTGCGGCCATGCGCTAATACAGTGCTTCTCAAATAGCTGGGCCCATCGGACGCTCAGCATCTCTGGGAGTTTTTGGGCCCTTCAATTAAAAATGTCTAGGAACGTACGATAGAATTCCATAGAAATAAACACACACATTTATGACGTAGGCCAGAAAAAAATGAGCTTCCCCTCCTCGAAAGACGGGAGGCCACCTCTGCTAACATTGCACTCGCGTTTTAACTGCGACATCATGCTAGGTTAGCCGATTAGCTGGAGAACCGCAAAGCGATCAGACTTACAGCTCCCACATCTGTAGCTGATGGACAAATAGTCAGCAGGGCTTTGTTTTAAGATGCGTAGCAAAGCGTAGCAAACAGTATAAATCCATTTCTACAGCTGTGGGACTCCAGCAAACCACAGTGAGAGCCATTAGACACAAATGGCGAAAACATGGAACAGTGGGAAACCTTCTCAGGTTTGTACAGCCAACTTTATTCACTCCAATTACTCCAAGTAACTAAGGCCTTACTTGCCAAAGTTAAGGTCGGTGTTCATTACACATAAAGAAGACAGTGGACAAAAATTCCAAGACCACTGATGAACTAAAAGTACACGAAGGCTCGTGTAAATTCTGCCAGAACATGTTGATGATGCCCAGGGCCTTTGGGAAAATACTCTATAAATACTGCCAAGTATTTGGAAGGTGTGCGTCCCATTACATCTGGCGTAAAAGTAACGCTGCATTCCGGAAAAAGAACACCATATCAAGTAAAAGGGGCCAAACACTTGTTCACACCTCCGTATATATACATATAATGTTTCAATATTTAGATTGTATCATTGACTTACATATTTATATGACACTAAATCAAACAATAATTTGAAAATATTGAGAATATATACACAGTATATTACAATGTATACATGCACATGCATAATTAATGTGATAAAATTATAACATATTTGCTATTGTTGTGTGTGTGTCTATATATATGTTATATTATATTTACATACAGGATATATATTTTTGTCTGCAATGTTACTGGATCCAATACAAAAACAAGTTAAGCAAGTACAATAAACCCATGTAAGCGCAGCCTTTATTACGAGGGACGTACAAAGATTATAAAATAATCCGCATTGGCATTGCAGCGACGGATGAACGAGTGATGTTGGGAAAAAAAAGTCAAGTGTCATTTACGAGCTCGGCATGCCTGTCAGACATCGCGGAGGGCACAGTAAATCCGCGCGACGATGCCACGTGGAACGGAATGGATGACGCGACGGAAGTTATTTTTGTCCCAGACGCACGGGCGGGCAGAGGCGCCCCAGGAAGCGATGGCCCAGGCCAACATCTCGGTGACGGAGAGCCAATTCCGGTGTCCCGTCTGCCTGGACATGCTGACGGACCCGGTGTCCACCCCGTGCGGACACACCTACTGCATGCTGTGCATCAACGACTACTGGGACAAGGCCGAGCCGGGCCACATCGGCTGCCCGCAGTGCCGGGAGGCGTTCAGCCCTCGGCCGGCGCTGCGGAGGAACACCGTGCTGGCCGAGGTGGTGGACCAAGTCAAGCTCTACCACGGCGAGGCGGCCAAGCCGTGCCTGGTGTGCCTGGCACGGGTGGAGCCTCACCGGGAGGTAGGGCCGCGAAGGCGACACAAACTGGTGGAAGCCGTGGGGTGCCCCTCCGAGAGGCTGTGTGCGCAGCACCGTCTGGGACTGGAGCCTCCTGCCGGGGTAAAGGACGCCCAGGTGGAGGGGGCCGGAGACTGGGAGGAGGCGCAGAGGGCCAGGAGACAGGTAGGCTGCTTAGTGTCTGTAATACTGTAAGACTACTATATTGTCTCAGTAACCGTAAGATAATCTACCGTATGGTTGGTGTGGTATCCAGGTTCAGCTTCAGGAGTCTCAGAGGACAATTCAGGGTACAATCCGGACTTGTGAGCGTGAGCTGGAGGAGTTTCGGCGGAGTTTGGAGTCCCTGAAAGTGCGTATCCCCATGGACACACACGCTGTGTGTGTGAAACAACAATCCACGCGCAGCAAAGGGTTGTACCACTGCGCCATGTTGTCACAAAGCCACGTCCCTGTTACTAAAGTCTGCTTTTTGTGCCTTTCCGGCATTTTTGTGCGCACCAGGTGTCCGCTTCCGCCGTTTTGGAGGACAGTGAGGCTCTTTTTGCTGACATGGCGCTCCACCTGGAGAAGACCAAGACTGAGGTGAGTTGGCACCAGTTCAATAAAAGCAGAAGTGGTGGAAAAAGTTGCACGGGAGATGACAACAATGTACCCCACCGGGCAAATGTTGACTCCTGTGTAGGTCCGGGCGAGGTTGGAGGCCCGAGAGCGATCGGTGGTGGGACGGGCCAAGCTGGACATGGAGATGCTGCAGAAAGACCTGGAAGCACTGAGGAGGAGGGATGAGGAGATCAACACACTTCTCCAAAAAGAGTACAATGGACATCTCCTGCAGGTGAGGCTGAGAAGTAAAAAGTTATTCTTTTCTGTCTTTTGGGAGCTTCATTAAATGAAGTCCTTTATACCGGCCATTCTCCTTATGTTGGGTCTAAAGTCAAGTAAATGCGGACGCGAGGGCTAGCAACAGTTTCAGTTATGTAGACACCTTCTTTAGTTGACCAGCCAGCTGGAGGACCATCAACATACATGGTTTCTACAGCATGCATATTATCACGCATCATTGCACCTCAGCATGGAGATAATGGGTCAGCAACAAGACATTACCTGGCTGAAGGACGCAGCGAGACGTTCTGACGACACTCTGCCCTCCCCCTCTTCTTCCCTATCCTCCCAGGCGGCGCCGCTGCTGCTGTGTCTTCCTGCTCTGACGGCCCATCCTTCAAGAACCGTGCGCCTTCCCACCGAGGCCTTCTGCGGCGCCAGGAGGGCACTGTGTCACCTCCGCAGTCGCGTGGAGGAGGTTTGCCACGAGGAGGTGGACAAGATCAGCCAGGCGGGTAAAGCAGAGGGAGATGACAAAGAGACACACAAACACACGCCATGTCAGCTTACCTCCTTTTGTCCTTTTGTGTTTGTCTTGCAGTTAACGAGAACCATGCGTCAGCTGAGTGGGCCAAAGGTGAGGACGCAATGACAGCAGGTCATGTGACCCTTTTTGACAGGGCACTGTGAGCTATGGACCCATCATTAATTCAACATTTCACCATTTCACCTGGCTCGCTGCCTGACTGATTAGTTCTTTCTAAGGAGACCTGCTAATGAAGTTGACGCGGGTGTAGTACAGTCATACTGTACTACATCGATCCGTTCCAGAAGGTCCGGCTCTAACCAGAATGTACTTGAACAGAATCCATTTCTCCCATAAAAAATAATGTAAAACCAATTCATCCTTCCTAGGAAGCCCAAACATGTTTTTAGAGTTTTACATGCGGAAAATAATCATAAAAGCTCGAGTTATGAAAACCTCAGTGTAAGAAAATTTCATGAAAGAAATTGGGCTTCAAAGATATTTCCGTCCCATTTTTAATGAAAAAATATTCAAAATAAAAATCCAAAGTGCCGCCCAGATTTTCTTAATATCTTTTTTGTGTCCTGTCCAGCCATCAGGGCAAATCGTGTGTATGATCTAGATCTGCTAAACAGAAAAGTACNCCCCCGTCACATCGATTTTTATTACGTACTTCATTTCTATGCTTATTTTATGCAAATTTGGGGCGGCCAGACTGGAGCAGGAGGGGATAGAGAAGAAGAGAAAAGAAGACCGAAGAGCGACAACAACCATTGCAACAACAAAAACAAAACAACAGAGACAAATCAGACTACATCAACAAAAGTCTATGACGGTCGTAAAGCCCTTGATGGAAAGAACAAACTAATGTAGTCGCAATACCAGTGATAATATTGTACTGAAATGGTGATACTTATTATTGGTAATAGTAGCGACAAGGATATTAAGGCTGGAATTTATTACGCCATTTTATATGTAAATTTTGTCTCATAATACAAAAGTTCCAAGACACAAAAGCCCCCCCGGAACAAATTCATTTAGTTATCAGTTTTTTCTCAAAATCAATAGAGTTTCTCAAGTCTTATCTTTTGAGCACGACCCAAAATGGAGCCAAAGAAAGATGCAACTGCCAGCATTTTGATGAAGTATAGGTGACAAATACTATTGAATTCACGAAATAACTCATGGCAAAACGCTAAGGTGGTATCCCTGTTGATCTCGTTGCCACATTGTGTCGTTGTCAACCATCGCGTCTTCAGTGAAAGTAACAGTAAGCCTAATGCTCACTTATCTTTTTCATGCAGCAATTATACGTATTTAGTAAGGCTGTCAAACAGCGCATTGACGGCAGTAACTAATTTGTTTCATTAATCACGCTAAGTTGTAACCAGCCTTTTTTTTTTAATTGTGCAACACGCTGGTTTCACCAAAATTCCTCGAGCCATGATGCCCAATCGCAAGTCATTCTCAGATGTTTGCATACCTATACTGTATGTCCTTACATATTTCGGACATAGTGTGACATGGTGATTAATCCTGATTAATTAATTTGAAAACTGTGATGATTTTTTAAAAAATTGAATCATTTGACAGCGCTATTATTTAATATTTTTGGGGAATGTAAAACTATGAAAACATGTTTTGTGTGAACATTTTTGGTGTAACTGTGTTAGCAGAGAACCACAGTCAACCACCTCATATCTCGCTCTTTTACCTATCGGGGGGAAAAAATCCTGTCTTGCCACCGCAGTGCGAGAGGGGGTGTTATTGATCGACTGCTGTGGAGTAAATAAAAATAGGTGGTTGTTAAGCATGCAAAAACAGAAGGTATCCTTCTTCTTCATTGCATGCTCGTACCTGGTGGACTTCTGGGTGCAGAGAACTTTAAGCCTCATCAGTCACGATCAACAGGTCGAGACGCCACGCAAGGTCTGTGGAATTAAAAACGCTTCACATTTTCATTCTCAAACTAAGTCAGCTTCTCCTCGCAGTACAAATGTAAACATTACCTTCTCCTCTGTGCCTTTCTAGTGTTGCCGGCATCGTTCCCGCTGTCCTTGTTGTCGCTGCAGCCGGCTGATCAGAAGATGAGGGCCGCTTTCCTCAGATGTAAGCAGATCCGCCCCTCCCTGTATGCAGAACAGATCCGTGGGCAGGTCTCATTTAGTGCAAGGGGATGCGTTCTCGGATCTTATCCAGGTCCGGGTCGCGGGGGTCTCAGTAAGGAAGCCCAAACTTGTCGGTTTCCGGTTACCTCTTCCAGTTCCACCAGGTGTACATTAAGGTATTACAAGGCCAGCTGTGACCGTGCTAGGTCTCCCCCAGGGCCTCCTCCTACCTGAGCATGCCTGGAACACCTCAGGCATTTGAACTACACTACCCTGCGGGGGCAAACATGAGATTGCGGTGCATTGCGTCTTAGTTTGTGGTTGAAGATGGGCGCCTGGACGACCTGGTCTCCTTGTGGCCAAATCTGGTCAAGAATCTCCTTTGGGATCAGTGTATAGTAACCTTGTGGAATTGTACGGATGTTAAACGCAGGGGGTCCTCCTCAGGTCCTGTGATCCGTGCGAGTTGAAAGGGAAACTTACGTTGGTTAAATGTAGTAGAGGAAATGTGAGAATGCGGTGTGGATCCTGCTTGTCACTCATTTGTCAAGAGAGGAGCCCATAGGATGACAGCATCCAACACCTTGTAGATCATCAATCACTCATCTGGGAGCTTGTGTCCCTTGTCCGCTTGGTGCCAAAATATCAGCTTGTCGCATTTCTGACATGGCCTCTGTCTCCTCCCAACAGTTTTCTGTCATCTGTCTCTGGACTCGGACACAGCCCATCCCACCCTAGTTTTCTTGGACGGTCACATTGGGGCGCACTGTGGTGAGGAGCCTCAGGCCTACCCAGCTCACCCGCAGCGCTTCGACTCGGTGGCTCAGGTGCTGTGCCGGGAGGGCCAGTTCGGCAGCTCCAGCTACTGGGAGGTGGAGTGGCAGGGCGGCGGCTGGATCGACATCGGCGCCACCTACCGCGGGATCGGACGCAAGGGCGGCGGCAAGCCCTGCCTGCTAGGCCGCAACGAGAACTCGTGGCGGCTGAGGTGCACACACACGGGCTACGCCGCCTGGCACGACAACCGCAAGATCACGGTAGCCGCGCCGCCCTGCCCCCGCATCGGCATCTTCCTGGAGCGCCAGAAAGGGACGCTGTCCTTCTACAGTGTGTCCGACTCAATGATGCTCCTCCACACCTTCCAGTGCCTTTTCTCTCAGCCGCTGTATCCGGCCTTCCGGCTGGACCTGGATTCCACCCTGCTTATCTGCCCTCAGGAGGCAGGGGGCGGTAGCCAGACTTAGCCGCAGCCTTGATTCTACTTCCTGGAAGGGCTTATTATAGATAAAAACTTAATTCTATCTGCAATTGAGTGCACTTACAAAATGTGAACAATCTCGATCAAATATTTGAATATACTGTATGCAGGTATTTACACTGCCTGGCCAAAAAAAAGTCGCCACCGGGATTGAACTAAGCAAATANTATTTATATATATACAGTACATATATACTGTGTATATATACAGTATATACATACACTGTGTGTGTATATATATATATATACAGTACATATATACTGTGTGTGTATATACAGTATATACATACACAGGGTGTATGTATATATACATATATATACACAGTACATATATACTGTCTGTATATACAGTATATACATACATACGCAGTGTGTGTGTGTATATATATATAAATATATATTTATATATATACAGTACATATATACTGTGTATATATACAGTATATACATACACTGTGTGTGTATATATATATATATACAGTACATATATACTGTGTGTGTATATACAGTATATACATACACAGGGTGTATGTATATATACATATATATACACAGTACATATATACTGTCTGTATATACAGTATATACATACATACGCAGTGTGTGTGTGTATATATATATAAATATATATTTATATATATACAGTACATATATACTGTGTATATATACAGTATATACATACACTGTGTGTGTATATATATATATATACAGTACATATATACTGTGTGTGTATATACAGTATATACATACACAGGGTGTATGTATATATACATATATATACACAGTACATATATACTGTCTGTATATACAGTATATACATACATACGCAGTGTGTGTGTGTATATATATATAAATATATATTTATATATATACAGTACATATATACTGTGTATATATACAGTATATACATACACTGTGTGTGTATATATATATATATATACAGTACATATATACTGTGTGTGTATATACAGTATATACATACACAGGGTGTATGTATATATACATATATATATACACAGTACATATATACTGTGTGTATATATACAGTATATACATACACAGTGTGTATATATATATATATATACATATATACACAGTATACATACTGTGTATATATGTGTGTATGTATATATATATATATATATATATGCACGTGTGTGTGTGTGTATCTGTATACAATTAAAAAAAATAAAATGTAAACAAACAATAACAATTACAAACATGGTTTATTTACAGTTAAAAATAACTTTATATTACAACAGGCTCAGGTAACCTGGTCACAAGGAAAACAAGTTTTTCAGGTCTGCATGTTGACCAAATATGTATAATACCTGTTTATTACTATTTTAGATGGTTACAGACAAGCGTGAGTTCCTGTGAACGTACCTTTATGACCGCTCTGGGACACTTTTCTGCAAGGCCGGAGATCACTGTGCCGCAAATCTATGCCGCACGTGCATGATGACATTAACTGGGGGAAAAAGACAATAGCTAATTTAGTCACATGACATTTCATCAGGTGAACAATCTAATGGGATGCAATACAAGAGATGTGAAAATGTTCACTTTGGGTGTTCATTTAACAATATGTTTACTACGGTGGGTGTGGTTTGCAGAGGTGCACTGCATCATTTAAAGTCACGTTAAAAGGTGAAAATGTTTGCAAAAGCTTTCGGTGTGACAAAAAGGACTTTCATACAATGTGATGGTCAAAGCCAAAATTAGAAATGCTGGAAACACACCAAGTGCTTTACTCTGCAGCCTAGTAGGGGACGTTATGCCATAACGATAATATTCATGCTTTCTACTTCTAATTGCCTTCTATTGTATCGTTGTGTCTCATATCCGACTCTAAAGTTGGTTGTACGTTTGAGTGGTTTGGGCAGCTCATAATAAACCTACGCAGACGTCAGTTATTGATTAATAAGTATCAGGCCATGGGAATAAATAAACACTTTTCTTTTCATTCACCCATTATCAGTTTTTCTTATTAACAGTAATAATGCAACCATTTCGTTCAGAGTCATAAACTTATTACGGATTACGTCGAGGGTGTCCGAATCCTTTTTACTGAGGGCCGCATGCTGAAAGAATAAGGTTTCAGGTTCAACGCTCGCCCTCATTTTTCAAGTATCTGAGCATGCACAAAAATGACCTGAGCATTCCTTGGACCTCCTTGAGCGCCATCAGACATGCACACTGTGGTATCACACCTGTCCAAAACATGAGATGCCTGGAAACTGAGAACCTCCGTTCTGTATTTGGTGTCATTTGTGTATGTACTGGTTTCAAACAGACCAGGGCTGAACAAAATTCAGAATTGAATTTAAATGACCTCTAAATTCCAATGTAATGCTTGAAGTTGAATTCAAATTGAAATTGCTGTTACAAACAGGATCAGAATTGCAGTTCAAATTCTAATTGCAGGAAGTAAGACCGTGAAAGTCAAAGAAATTCATGGTGCATGATTAAGGTGTATACAACAAGCTTCACAGTATATATTTCAATCATGATTTTATTCGTTTTATTTTATTACTGTTGATAAGCGGCATAGAAAATGAATGGATGGAGAATTGAAGCTCTATTGTTCCACTGAAGGATCATGATGGTGCTGTGTGGAATACACCGCATGTTGGATCTCCTTGTTATGCCAGTGGTGTTGGAAGCAATCAGGCCCGTCAAGGTTACATTTTTTCTTATCAGAGGATAAAATGTTCTTCCACCTTTCAATGTCCCATGTTTGGTGCTCTTCTGCAAATTCCAGATAGGCAATTTTGTGGCCTTAAAGAAGATGTTTTTCCTTCTTAAAAGCCTTCTCTCGCAGAGCCAGCTTGGTTAATGGTTATTGGACAGCACTCGGCACCAGCAACAACTTTCATTTGGGCTGAGGACGGTCCCTTGTCTTGACGGCCAATAGGATCCTTGGGCTCGGGATTGGTGCCCTTTTTTGGGCTCTACCACTTTTGTCCCGTAACCCACAAGATATTCAAGTTACAAGTGACTATCTTCCTGTGTCCGACTTCAACAGCAATAGACCGCTTGCTGAACGATACCTCAATAGCTCAACAATACCACCGTGTTCAAAGAGAGAAAGCTTCTTTGCCTTTGCCATCAAGAGATCAGGACAGTGTGAATACCGGATGCAAAATCACATTTATTCCACATTTTTGCCAAGATTTTGCTTTTTAAAGGCTGTGGTCTTGAATGATTGATCACTTTGCTCAATTTAGACAGTGCCTTGGGCAAATAAAAAAGCAAACAAACGGCACGGTAGTGTAGCCAACACATTTAATGTAAGTTTGTTTCATGTATTTGACAGCTCATCTATACTCTAGATATATAAAAGGTGAATTCATTCGCTTTTACGGATGTGTCAATCAAAATACGTTCGAAGAAGCACGAGAACAGGTTTGCTGCTGCCTCCGAGACAAAACTGAGGGAACACGTTCATGTGTCCGGGCGGTCACGCGACGCCGCCGCGCTTAAAAACGCGAGTCACGTGACGCTCGCTGTCATTTCCAACATGGCGGCCCGCCTTATGTGGCTGATTCGGCTCGTTTTCCTCGGTGGAAGTTTAAGTTCGCCCGTCGGCCGCCAGAAAGACTCCGTATGTGGTTACCAGGTCAGTAATCTTGGGCATCGTTTTCGTAAGAAGACGTCCCAACGCGAAACTTCCCTTTAATGCTGACATTTCTTGGAGTTCGTGTGACGGGTTCTGTGTGCAGTCGTGTCGCGCGTCCAAGCCCGGCATGGTAAACGTCCACTTGGTCCCACACACGCACGACGACGTCGGCTGGCTCAAGACGGTGGACCAATACTTTTATGGAGGTCCGTGGTAGAAAGCCATACAACATTACACACACAAAAACCCCTGGATAAGTTAATAGTTCCCTGGCAGTGTCGCATCAGCAAATCCAGTTTTCATGTCTGTGTGCAGACCGCAATGACATCCAGCATGCGGGGGTGCAGTACATTCTGGACTCGGTGGTGGACCAACTGCTGAAGAATCCCGAGCGCAGGTTCGTCTACGTGGAGACGTCCTTCTTCTACCGCTGGTGGACCCAACAGCGCTCCAGCATGCAGCAGACGGTCAAAGAGCTTGTCAACGAAGGTACGCCCGCACACACACAGATGAATCCCCCCAACCGGACTGACTTGGGAGTGGGGTATCCCGTCCAGGCCGTCTGGAGTTTGTCAATGGCGGCTGGTGTATGAGCGACGAGGCCACCACTCACTACAGCGCCGTTATCGACCAGATGACCATGGGCCTTAGGTTCCTTAATGAGACCTTTGGTCCTTGTGGACGTCCCCGGGTCGCATGGCACATTGACCCGTTTGGACACGCCCGTGAGCACGCCTCCATGTTTGCACAGGTACCGGAAGACCTGATTAGGATGGCACTTGCTTATGTCTTTCTTGGTAAATTCTATTTTTAGACTGGGCCGATAAAATAAGTTGTTGACACAAACCGGACCGACTCGAACGGGGTCCGCTTTATTAAACAACACCTTACAATTGCCTCGTATGTGGCGTGCTCCAGATGGGCTACGACGGCCTCTTCTTTGGTCGCGTGGACTACCAGGACAGGCGTCGGCGGATGCTGGCAAAGGAGCAGGAGCTCCTGTGGAGGGCTTCTGACAGCCTCGCCCCACCTCTGGCTGACCTCTTCACCGGTAACTCAACTGTCCAAACTGCAGATGGTCCAGCACCAGTAGATGTTGGTGGTCCACTCTACTAATTTGGCCCTGACAGGCATCCTTCCCAATGGGTACAACCCCCCTGATGGCTTCTGCTGGGATCAGTCATGTGACGACCCACCAATCAGAGACGACCCCAACCTAGAGGACTACAATGTTGAAAACGTGGTTGAACGCTTCCTCAATACTACAAACAACCAAGTGAGAGTCACAAACTGATGGGAACCATTTGGACCAGGATGGAACTTCTGGTCTTCCTCCTTGCTCAGGCGCTGGTATACAAGACGGATCACCTCATCATGACCATGGGCTCCGACTTCCAGTACGAGAATGCCAACTTGTGGTATAAGAACCTGGACAAGCTGATCCACTACGTCAACGCTCAACAGTCCAACGGAAGTCGAGTCAACCTGCTTTACTCTACGCCTTCGTGTTACCTTCAAGAGCTGCACAGAGCCAACCTCTCCTGGTAGGATCCAAACATTATCCTGTGACCTGTGTCTCAGAACCGTCCTCAGCGTTCTATATCTGGGTCTTCCTCTCAGGCCTCTGAAGACAGACGACTTTTTCCCCTATGCTGATGACGCTCACGACTTCTGGACCGGCTACTTCAGCAGCAGACCGGCGTTGAAACGCTACGAGAGGCTTAGCAACAGCAATTTGCAGGTGGGTTCATGTAAGACGGTTGGGAGGCTTTGCACTCCAACACAACAGTCTGTTTTTGAAGACTTGTAACCAGCTGGAGGTTTTGGGCGGACAAGCCTCCAGGAGGGGACACTTTGGCGAGGGTGACAGTCGCACCTTGAGTAAGTTCTCTTCTTAGACCGATCCAGTCAGCATGATAGATGGAATCTGACTGCATGTTCTGTGGACCAGAGCGGGCCATGGCGGTGGCCCAGCACCACGACGCCGTCTCGGGCACTGAGAAGCAACATGTCGCAAATGACTACGCCAGGAGGCTTGCCAACGGGTGGCAACATTGCCAAGTATGTCACACTGCAAAGTTGAAGGTTCCTAAAGCATGTTTGCCTGCTGCTTTTAAAGCAAGAGCCTAGCCCAGTTGACCAACAATGGAAAATACAAAGTTTAGTCGTGATTGAAAAGTCAAACCCACAGCATGCAATTACTCCTCTTGCAAGTAATTAATGGCCGTGCTGACCTTGCACAAAATAGTCACCAAGCCCAAGTACAATGCAGCACATTTTAGTCAGCTGGGATAGGCTCCATCATCCCCTTATGAGGGTAAGCGGCATAGAAAATGGCTGGATGACTGGACAACAAATTATAATGTGTCATTTCATTAATGTGATCGCTACTCTTGAACGTCATTAATGATAAACTTGCACAAAATTTTTTACGACTCCTAGTAAAGCTAAAAATAGTCCACAAAATCAGAGAAAAAGCAGTAATACATTAGCAAAAAACGTGTCAGCTCATGTGATTGCTCCTTCTGCAGATAGTTAATGTAAGCCGAAATTTTGCACAAAATAATGGTAGTGACTCCCAAAAAGATGCAAAAAGTCCACACTCGGAGAAATTGCTATAATGCACTAGATTGAAGCGTGTCATTGATGAACACTCCTCTTACTAGTTATTATTGACTGCAGCAACTTTGCACAAAATAATTCGAAAAATTCCCAAAGAGACTGGAAAGAAGCCTCAAAGTCATAGAAGTTGTCATGAAGGATTAGAATACAATGTGTTAACTCATGCGATCGCTGCTGTCACAATATTTAAGGACGCAGCAACCTTCCACTAAACCATTTAACAAACGACTCCAAATTAGACCGGAAATAGTCCAAAAGTCAAATGAATTGCAGCAATGCACTTTGCTTTTAATTTGTGCGATCCCTCCCCGTGCAAGTAATTAAAGACCGCGGCAACCTCGCAATAAATAATGACTCATATTAGACTGTAAAAAATACAAAGTCAAAGGGGGGGGGATAATGTCCAAGCCGTTAAATGATTATTTTTCACTTTCTTTTCAAGGTTGCTTGTGAATGTTAACACTTTGGCATTGAATTTATGGGTAAGTTGTTGTATTGATGGTGGAAAAGTTGGAGAACTCCTGAACATAAAAGAGATTGTTCTGAGACTCTGTGGTGGTCAGAGAATCCCGTCTCATGCGTCCTGACCCAGTTCTTCACAATGAGATTACGAATTCCAGTGCGGGGTTTTTTTGTCCTTGCGTAACCTTACAGAATTGGACAAGACCGATCTAGAAGTGGACTTTGAGTGGTCATTTCATCTCAGCTGACATGCATCACGTATAGTGCTAAGTCTCCATTTCTATTTCGACCTCTGGACAAGATCTGATTGCTTTTCTGTTTTCCAGGTTCTGGTCAGCAACAGTCTGGCTGTCCTCAGCGGCTCAAAGGCCAAGCGGGTCTATTGCAACAACCTCAACATCAGCGTGTGTTCTCTCACGGAGTCCAGCAGGAAGGTGATTAATTCACGAGTTTTTCAATGAATAAAGACTTGTGAATGACACGTTTCTCCTCAAGTTCTCCATCAACGTGTTCAATCCCCTGGCTCGCCCCGTTACTTGGCCCGTCAGGCTTCCTGTCAACGGGACTGCCTACGTGGTGTCTGATGCTCAGGGCAAGACTGTGGACTGTGCGGTGAGTGTGCATGCATGCAAGTGTGTGTCTTTAGATGATCCGCAGTATTTGTGTTTTGCCTCAGGTGGTTCCGGTGTCTCAAGCCACGCAGAACGTGAGGAGGAACCGCGGCTTTGCTGTCAACGAGCTCCTCTTCCAGGTGCAAGCCCCTCCACTGGGCTTCAGTACTTACTCTGTGTCCCTGCTTCAGGACGGTCCTTTACCGCCAGTCAAGCGGTACCGTGGACCGAAATCCATCTGGAACAAGGTTTTCATACTATTTGGTGCATGTTGGGAAGTTCATCCAAAACACCGGGACTTACGTCCTTTTCAATGCTGCAGTATCTACAAGTGACATTTGACCCAGACACCGGCCTGCTGAGTGGCCTCGCCAACTTGGAGACCAAACAAAACATCAGGCTGGCACAGAACTTCTACTGGTTTGTGTTTCTCACAGACCCGCTCATGCCAATGTCAACTGGTGCTTAACGTTTGAGCACGTGTGCGTGTCCAAGGTACAACGCCAGCGATGGCAACAACTCAGCGAGCAATCAGCCGTCTGGAGCTTACATCTTTAGACCCAACTCCTCCATGCCGTTTGTCATCAGCAAGACTGCCAAGACGGAAAGTATTCGGGTATGCAGCAACATGCCATTTTGGGTAGCTCTGTAGCTAAATTGCTCACAGAGCTAGATGACGTCCACTCATGATGCTCATGATACTTCAAATGGAGCTACTGCCATGTTTTTTCAAAGTACATCATGCTAGTGTATTTTTTTCCCGTAATTATAAGGACACTGGCGGTTATTTGCTTTTGTTGTCTACGTATCCGGCCACTATGGAGGACTGTGGGTGGAATTCAGTAGAGCTGTGAATTGGAGTATTATGGTATTTGATTATGATTTTAGAAGTAACATGAGCAATCTTACTTTCCTCAGACGTCAGTGACTCAGGAAGTGAGGCAATGGTTCGCTCCCTGGGTGTCCCAGGTGGTTCGTCTCCATGCCGACAGTCGGGTTCTGGAGCTAGAGTGGACCGTGGGCCCGGTTCCCATTGAGTGAGTAGCTTCCCAATATTTGGTCAATGGAGGACGTCCAGTTAAAATTTCAAACATCTTTCTCTCAGCGACGACCTGGGCAAGGAGGTGATCACTCGATTTGACACGGACATCAAGTCTTCTGGGATCTTCTACACAGACTCCAATGGAAGAGAAGTTCTGCAGAGGAAGTGAGTTGACTTGCACACACAAACTTGAAATAATAGTTATAATACAAAATCTATGCCCTTTTCACTGCCTTTTCTTTGACCCTCATGAGGGTCACGGGTATGCTGGAGCCTATCCCAGCTGACT
The DNA here is from genome assembly GCA_024372805.1 of Oostethus manadensis. Classification (NCBI taxonomy): domain Eukaryota; kingdom Metazoa; phylum Chordata; class Actinopteri; order Syngnathiformes; family Syngnathidae; genus Oostethus; species Oostethus manadensis. The sequence continues at coordinate 1,310,009 of QODF01000109.1, read as the reverse complement.
TTGGGCGGGAGGCGGGGTACACCCTGGACTGGTCGCCAGCCAATCGCAGGGCACATATACTTTTCTTTGACCCTCATGAGGGTCGCGGGTATGCTGGAGCCTATCCCAGCTGACTTTGGGCGGGAGGCGGGGTACACCCTGGACTGGTCGCCAGCCAATCGCAGGGCACATATAGACAAACAAACATTCACACTCTAATGGACAATTTAGAGTGGCCAATGAAGCTAACATGCATGTTTTTGGAATGTGGGAGGAAAGCGGAGTACCCGGAGAAAACCCACACACGCACGGGGAGAACATGCAAACTCCACACAGAGATGCCCAACGGAGATTCGAACCCTGAACCTCCTGACTGTGAGGCCAACGTGCTTCACGTTCATCCATTGTGCGGCCTAATATTAGATTATAATTATAGATTAGGGCCGCACGGTGGCTGAGTGGTTTGCACATTGGCCACACAGTCAGGAGATCTGGAAAACCTGGGTTCAAATCTCCGTTATATATGTTATAATGCAGGCTGTATTTAATGTTTTTCCTTTTTTAATACGCCGATGGCCAACAAAAAACCCCATCCCTATTGGCCCCGGGAATGGACTTTGCTTTACATAAAAGGTGTACACAAACACGGATACACATACTTGGGCAACATGCATACTGTAGGCTACTCCAAAAATACACTTGATTCTGTAAATTTGGTTTAACCTTATGAGTGCCACATGTGCCAATGAGTTCTACTTTAGGGCCTACATCATCTAATTATACAAATGTCTCCACCATGAATGATGGTCTATGAATGGATGAATGTCTTTTGAGCACTTAAAGATTGACATGTGGGATTCACGGACACACAGGAAAGATTTCCGGCCCACTTGGCACCTGAGGCAGTCGGAGCCCATTGCTGGAAATTACTACCCCATCAATTCTCGTGCCTTCATTAAGGTTCGTTAAGAGTGTCCTCCATGGACGCATTGAGTGCTAGATTCCACATTCTAACCTATTTACGTGCTTGTGTTATCAGGATGATGAGGACCAACTCACTGTGGTGACAGATCGTTCCCAAGGTGGCGGAAGCATCCAGAATGGCTCTTTGGAGATCATGGTCAGGCTAGTCACACACATAAACACACACGTCCTTGTTCTACCTCTCATCTCCTCCTTGCACAGCTCCATCGCCGTCTTTTGTACGACGACGTTCGCGGAGTCGCAGAGCCCCTCAACGAGACCTCTGACATCTTCCCTGATGGCCTTGTGGTCCGAGGTCGTCTCCTGCTCTCCCTGGACCGCCCGGCCACCGCAGCAGACACGCACCGCCCCTTAGCGCAGGGGATGGTACTACAGCCATTGCTTACGTTCACTGAAGGAGACCTGCACCCGAACACTCGACTGGAGGTGGTCAAGCATCTTCAGATTGGATTTGGACGTGCGCTTCATACTTAAGCAAGTTGTGTCTGCGTGTAGTTCTCTGGACTACAGGCTGCGCTGCCCCCTGCTATCCACTTGCTGACACTGAGTCAATGGGACGAGCAGCTGGTTCTGCTAAGGCTGGAGCATCAGTTTCAGAGCTGGGAGAGCAAAGTCAACTCGCAGCCGGTCACCATCAACCTGCAGGTCACACTCAACCACTGACATACTGTATGCTTTTTGGAAGGATGGACAACTAGTATGTTCAGTTAGATGATCTTTACATTTGGTGATGTGTGATGTTTGTTCCGTGCAGAAGCTCTTCTCCACTCTGGAGATCCTGGGTGTGTCTGAGCTGAACCTGTCAGCCAATCAGTGGAAAGATGAGATGACTCGTTTTGATTGGACACCACAGACAGGTATGCAATTATGTTACAAGTCACGTCAATTCAAGCCCACCCCCAACACAGCAGTCAAATAGCTCGGCCTTTCCAAAATAATTTGGTGTGAACGCCTGCCGCCGGCGCTGCGCCCTGCCGCCCCAAACGCCCGTCCTGGGCCGGGGCTTGGGGAGGCCGTTGGCTGAGCCGGCTAAAGGTGCATTGAACAACATGCTCCGAGCGCGCCCCGATACACACCAAAACTGGGTCACATCAGTTATGGTTGCCCTCAGGGGGACGCGGCTTACCCTGAAATGCGCATCTGGATGAAATGCGTGTCTTGGACGGTTTGCCACTTATCAATGGAGGCTTCCTCAGTTCGTGCTCAAAGACTAGATAGGGCAGGTCTTAGGCAATCCAAGTATTTATTCTCTCTTGAGGCATGCTCCAACCACCAGGATATATGTATATACAGCATATGTATGGCTTGGAAAGTCCCTTGCTACGTTGCGTCTGGAATATTGCTCCCTCACTCTATTACGTTTTTTCAAAAGTTCATTAGCGCTTTCAATCCCAGCCTTTTTTCCAAAAGACAAGCCCTACTGTGCCAGCCTTTTTAGACCATACTGAATTTTTGTTCATGGCTATATACACCTACCAAAAGAAAAAGTTTGTTCTTATCTTTTTCTGTTTTTTACAGTAGTTTTTAGCAGTGGAACATAAGTAAGTTTCGGGCAAATATGTGTTCCTGACTAAAGGGAGAAAATCACCTTTTTGTGAAAAGATACATTTCAAGCGTAACTTTGACTTTCAGACATTTTTTGCTTTTGTGACATTTCAAATGTCTGAACAACTATACCACAACATAAACAACACAAAAAGTTTTTTTTTTTTTTTTACATTAAAATTATTTATTTACAAATAACACCATCAAATACTTACAATTTTCACATTTGGTATTGAATATGTGTGTGCACGCATGTGTATGTGAGTTTACATGCTTTGAAATCTCCCTATTTTTGGCACACGCTACTCCTCCATGCTGCACTTCCTCCTTGCTGTCTTGTATGTTTTTTGCCATTCACATGGAAAGGTGTTGTCAAATGCACTTCTGCCACCTTTTGGCCGTTTTATGGCTTGAAATTGCTCTAAAAGTAGTATCTATTATTGTGCAGTTGCATCATTACCTCTTTTTATCTCATGCAAAAAAGCTTTTTTTTGGAGCCACTTATTAGTCCAAAATATGGAAATGCAAGTTCTATGTAGTATTCTGACCATTAAGTGACAGTAATGACACCAAACATTGAGGAAACATGACTTTACATTGCATTATCATCACACTGCATGTAATCAGGTATTGGATGTCCATGAAAAAGTAGGAGGAAAGTGAATAGAAGTTCTCCTATTGTGTGTGTGTGGAAGTGGTACGTTTTTTACTTCCTGTTTCGTCTTACTTCCTCGCACCATTTGAAACCTCTTGCTAAGTTTAGAACAAATATATCGGAGGTTAACGAGGTAACTTGTTAGCATGCTATACAACCGTGGCTGTCCCTTGTGTTCCTGCCATACCGGAAACGCGATGGGTTGTCTCGCTTGAGACCTACGTCATTTCCTCCTTCCTCCCAAAATTTTTACGACAGTACCTCTGTGACATTATGTGCATTGGCAGTTGTGTATAAAATTGTGAACATAAATGGTTAATAACTATACTTCATATATTAAAGAATTTATGGAACTAAATAAAGTGGACTTATTTATCAACTTGCACGATGGATATGATACATGTGGGGGGGACATTCTATATACAGGGTGTCCCAAAAAAAAAACCAACTTCAAAATAATTGTTTATATTTGAATTCTGGCATTGCTCAATGAAGTAAATGAAAATGTGAAGGTGTGTCACGTGTACACAAGGTACAAATATACAATGACTTCATATTTGTACCTGTGTTTTTTTTTCCTCAGGCGAGAAGCCACTGAAGAAAAAGCTTGAGGACGCTTCCTCGTGGGAGGTCTCCTTAACACCAATGGAGATCCGAACCTTCTTGGTCAGAGTGGCTCTCCGATAATCTCATCTCTCAAATCCTACTACGTCCATCTTGTCACATCGACCATCTTTGTCTTGCCTTTGAGATGAGGAGAACTCCACAACACCGCAAAACTTTTTGGGACATGTCTCCCCAGGGAAAAAGTTGTGTGAGCTGAGATTTTCTACTTGACGTCTGCACACTGTTTTTATATTGATCATTAAAGTCAATCATTCTGACTTTGCAAATTCATCTTTCCCTCACGAGATGTCAGTGGGTTAGACTGACACATTTCGTGTACTTTCAACCAGAGATGCCCAAACTTTTTACGGTTGGGTACTTCTTCATTTTCCCTGAAGCCATGTACCCTCTACTCCAGCACACTTAAGCATTTTTATAATTTTAATTATGAAATATAGAACTTGACTGGTAATTCATTCCATAGAAATTTGGGGTCAGAAAATTTGTATTGTCATCACATTGTGATAAAACTTTCACATGAGTATAAAGTAATCATCCTGCAAATATTGAACTTGGTTAATTTTAATGTAATAATTCTGGCTCAAAGTGAGTATTTTGTGCAGTGACATTTAGATTTTTTATGAGCACTGCTAAATTATCATCCTACATATCTTTCTGATGTCTGATTTCGGAATCCTTCCATGTGAATGTGTTGAATTTAAGCATCACGTTTTTGTCTAACAGTGGCTATGGCCTAAATTAGCATATTAATGTTTACCAAACTGAAGGGAAAAGTTTACCAATCATGATAAAGCAGTATGTGAAGTACCAAAATGTACACAACCAAAGACAAAGCCTCACTTTCGAGGGAATCCCCACTCAGTGACAAGTGCCGGGATTGGAATACCAATATAAATGAAACACCCTTAATGCACTAAACAATCAAGCGTAATTATTTCTTCATGTGATGCACACAGACTAACACGTGTGCGCTGTCTCCTTGCACGGTGAGGCACTATTTGAGTAATTGTTTTTGATGTTTAATCACATAGCCCTTATTACAATTGGCATCCCACGGAGGTACATGTACCCAACTTTGGGAACCGAGGCTCAAACCCAAATATGCCACTCGGGTATTAAGGATATTTGACGTTTCTACACATTAACAAATACAGGCACATAAAACAGTAGCATGTCTTGTCAAAGCATCTTCCTGCTGGAAAATGTTGCGTGAATTGACAGCACGCCCTGCTGGATTCACAAATGCAGTGCTCTCCCCTCCTGCAAACACTGCCATCAGACCACTTTCTATTGGAAGTTGCTATTAAAGAAACGTAATTATACACATTTTGAAGCAGGGAAAATAAACTGAACGGATCAATGTCAACATACGTACAAAAAGTCAAAAGATAGTTAAACTTCCATACTTGGCCACAATAGTGTCCAATTATTACAAGTGATCTTTGTCAGGTTGAACTTCTGTATAAAATCTAATAGTGCAAGTATGCCGAAAGCCGCTCCTCCCTACATGCAGAACATGCACTGCGCGTCAATGCATGCCATGCCTCACAACGCATGGGGGCCCCATTTTGCACAAGGGGGTGCATTCACTGCTAACCTGCAAATGATGCACGACAGCTTGCAGCAGGAAAACAATTGCCAGACTTTGCTTACCACCCCTGGTAGTGTAATGGTATAGCTTCTACCTTTTAAGGTGGAAGGCATTGGTTAAATCCTTGCCTTGGACAGTTATTTTTAACTCATCCGTTAAATTGCTATTTTGCACAAATAAAATTCTATTAAAGAATTAGTTTCCCATGAATTTATATTACTCCATGCATATAATTAACGTTTGGTTCAAGGCCCAGGTATCCCTAATGAATGTTGAAATAATTAGAATTTCCACAGCAATGGAATAATTTAGAGTGATATGTTTGGGCTTTATTGAGCCGTTACAACAGCCAAAAAAAAATCAGGCCCAGACTGCTTGTGGCCTCTAAAACCAACTAAAATACAAAAACATAAAAAGGTGAGAAGTCATTCCATTTTTGCTTCGGTTACACACTCTGCGTCGTGCGAGTAGGAGCATTTATCACCATGTGTGCACGTGCCCTATAACACAGAGGGAGGTTAACAATGGCAACTAAAAAAAAGGTCACAAAGTTCAACTTTTATTTAGGGTGACAGTGATTTCAAAATAATGCCGTCTTTGAGGTGCAGGAGGACCAACCTGTTTGAACCTCTTGCAGGGAAAGTTCTTCAACTGAGACGAATCGGTGATCTGGTTCTTCCGCTTGTTCTGGTTCTTGAGCCGCTTGTTCTGCAGGTCATTTGAGATGCCGCCACTAGGGGGCGAAAGGACACCAAATTAGAGAGGGCGACGTTAAAATGGACAGCTTTAGGTACCCGGCCTTTGCTCTGGCTTTGGGTCCCCAGAATGCTTGCGGATTCTCCTGGAACCGGGTCAAGTGGCGCTGACGGGACTGAGGGTTGGCGTCATGCCTCACAGTGAAACATGCTTCAAAGCTATGAAGGAAAGAAAGACAACACACGCAGGGTGAAAAAACATGGCTGACACGGGATGAAGAACCCGAATGACAGCACCTCACCTGGGCTCAGTGGAGAGGATCTTGAAGGCGGGACTCATCTCTGAAAGTTTCTCCCGTTTGACCGGGTTGGTCTTCTCCTGCAGGTAGGAGATGATTACATTTAGAAACAACACAGAACCTCACACGCTTGTTTCAAGCAGAGACTAAACGGGGTGTCACCCAGCAGCGCATGATGTCCCAGATGGTGGCGGGCGGCGCGTCCGTTTTGATGGCGTTTTTGCAGGCGTGAGAGAGGGAAACTCTGTAACCTGCGTGCAGAAGAGCCGACCTGCACACGTGCGCATGCACACACACACACTTACAGTAACACACTCCATTATTGAGACCAGTGGACATCAACGGATGGAGTTGTGTCTCCCAGTCTTTGGACTCCGTGTGTACCTAAACTGGAGCAGAGGTGGCGTATTGCAGTGTATGGTGCTGCTCAGACTGTCCACCGTGTAATAAAGTGGTGTGTCCTCCAGCTCCTGTGCGCCAGAAAAGACGTTGAGTTCAAACACACAGGAAGTTAACGTGAAGCAGAAGTGTCAAAATAAAACACTGGCCTCGGTCACCATGCTCAGCATCCCCTCGATGCGCTTGGACGTGCCAAAACGAGACGGATTCCCCGACACGGCGGACAAAACCTTGTGGACGAAGGCCTGGTTGTGGATGGGTTCTGCCCAGATTGGACCGCCCAGCTAAGAAAACGCACACAAAATAGACATTAAAAGTTAGATGTTGGCCTTTATTGAGCAATCATGTTAGTCACATGACTCGCCTGATGCCTCTGTCCACAGAGTTCACATGTTGGTCCCACAGGCGGTCCAGTGGCAGCAGAATATTTCATGCTGAAAACAATACCACTCACTGTCAGTGCCATCCTCAAACATCCATCCATTTTCTATGCCACTTATCCTCATTAGGGTTGCGGGGTTATGCTGGAGCCTATCCCACCAACTTCGGGCGAGAGGCGAGATACAATCAATTGCAAGGCACAGACAAACAAGCATTCACACTCACGTTCATACCTACGGCCAATGTTAGCGTCGCGAACTAACCTAACATGCATGTTTTTGGAATGTGGGATAAAAACGGCGATCCAGACAAAACCCACACAAGCACTGGGAAGACGACTAAATGTAGGTACGAAAATGACTAAATGTGGGTAAAACTGAAGAAAAAAAGTGATAAAAAATATAGCAGATGCCAGTGATAACATTTGAACATTTCAAGGAAAAAACATCTATCCATCCAATTTCTTCCGCTTATCCGAGGTCGGGTCGCGGGGGCAGCAACCTAAAAGCAGGGAAGCCCAGACTTCCCTCTCCTCGGCCACTTCGTCCAGCCCAATTTAGCGGATGCCGAGGCAGTCCCAGGCCAGTCGCGAGACATAGTCTCTCCAACGTGTCTGGGTCTTCCCCAAGGCCTCCTAACGGTTGGACGTGCCCTGAACACCTCCCCACATAAGGCGTTCAGGAGGCATCCTAACCAGATGCCCGAGCCACCTCATCTGACTCCTCTCAATGCGGAAGGGGCAGGGGTTCTGCTCCGAGTCTCTTCCAGATGACAGTGCTTCTCACCCTATCTCTAAAGGGAGAGCCCAGACACCCTGCGGAGAAAACTCATTTCGGCCGCTTGTACCCGCGATCTTGTCCATTCGGTCACTACCCAAAGCTCATGACCATAGATGAGGGTAGGAACGTAGATCGACCAGTAAATTGAGAGCCTTGACTTTTGGCTCAGCTCTCTCTTCACCACGACAGACCAGTGCAGAGTCCGCATCACTGCAGACGCCGCACCAATACGCCTGTCCATCTCGCGTTCCATCCTTCCATCACTCGTGAACAAGACCCCAAGGTACTTAAACTCCTCCACTTGAGGCAGGACCTCATCCCCGACCTGGAGATGGCACTCTACCCTTTCCCGGGCGAGAACCATGGACTCTGACTTGGAAGTGCTGATTCTCATCCCAGCCGCTTCACACTCAGCTGCGAACCGATCCAGTGAGAGTTGAAGGTCACTGCTCAATCAAGCCAACAGGACCACATCATCTGAAAAAAGCAGGGACCGAATCCTGTGGCCACCAAACCGAAACGCCTCAACACCCTGGCTGTGCCCAGAAATTCTGTCCATGAAAGTAGTGAACAGAATCAGTGACAAAGGGCAGCCCTGGCGAAGTCCAACCCACACTGGAAACCGGTCCGACTTATTCCCAGCAATGCGAACCAAACTCTAACACCGGTCATACAGGAAACGAACCCCCTGGATTAGGTGGTTCGATACCCCATATACCCGGAGCACTCCCCACAGTATTCCCAGAGGAACACGGTCGAATGCCTTCTCCAAGTCCACAAAACACATGTAGACTGGTTGGGCAAACTCCCATACACCCTCAAGGTCCCTGCCGAGAGTATAGAGCTGGTCCACAGTTTCACAACCAGGACGAAAACCACACTGCTCCTCCTGAATCCGAGATTCTACTATCCGGAGGATCCTCCTCTCCAGAACCCCTGAATAGACCTTACCGGGAAGGCTGAGGAGTGTGATCCCACAATAGTTAGAACACACCCTCCGGTCCCCCTTCTTGAAAAGCGAGACCACCACCCCGGTCTGCCAGTCCAGGGGCACCGACCCCGATGTCCATGCGATGCTGCAGAGTCGTGTCAACCAAGACTTGCCCACAGCATTAAAGGCCTTAAGGAACTCCGGGCGTATCTCATCCAAAAAGGAGCTTTTTGACCACCTCGGTAACCTCAACCCCAGAGATAGGCGAACCCGACTCAGATTCCCCAGGCACTGCTTCCATGTTGGAAGGTGTGTCGGCGGGATTGAGGAGGTCTTTAAAGTATTCCCTCCACTGGTCCACAACATCTCGAGTTAAATTCAACAGCACACCGTCCCCACCATACACAGTGTTGACTGTGCACTGCTTTCCCCTCCTGAGACGCCGCAGACGGCGGATGGTGGTCCAGAATCTCTTTGAAGCCATCCGGAAGTCGTTTTTCATGGCCTCTCCGAACTTCTCCCATGTCCGAGTTTTTGCCTCAGTGACTGCCAGAGCCGCAAACCGCTTGGCCTGCCGGTACCTTTCAGCTGCCTCCAGAGTCCCATGGGCCAAAATGGCCTTATAGGACTCTTTCTTCAGCTTGACGGCATCCCTCCTCACTGGTGTCGACCAACAGGTTCTGGGATTACCGCCACGACAGGCACCGACCACCTTACGGCCACAGCTCCGATCGGCTGCATCGACAATGGAGGCACGAAACATCGCCCACTCTGACTTAATGTCCGCTGCCTCTCTCGGAACATGGTCAAAGCTCTCTCGGAGGTGAGAGTTGAAACTCCTTCTGACAGGGGACTCTGCCAGACGTTCCCAGCAGACCCTCACAATGCGTTTGGGTTTGCCAGGTCTGACGGGCATTCTCCCCCACCATCGGAACCAACTCACCACCAGGTGGTGATCGGTTGACAGCTCCGCCCCTCTCCTCACCCGAGTGTCCAAACCATTTGGCCGCAAGTCCGACGACACAACCACAAAGTCAATCATCGAACATGGTGTTCGTTATAGACAATTCTTGACGAGCACAGTTGTCCAATAACAAGACACCGTTCGGGTTAAGATCAGGGGGCCCGTTCCTCCCAATCACACCTCTCCAGGTCTCACTGTCGTTGCCAACATGAGCGTTGAAGTCACCCAGTAGAACAAGGGAATCCCCCGAAGGAGCACTCTCTAGTACTTCCTCTAAGGACTCCAAAAAGGGTAGGTATTCTGAAATGCTGTTTGGTGCATAAGCGCAAACAATAGTCAGGACCCGTCTCCCCACCCGAAGGCGTAAGGAAACTACCCTCTTGCATTGCTGGCAACACCAGAGTGGAATGAAGTCCACCCTCTCTCTCGAGGACTGGTTCCAGAGGAACAGACATGGCGGTGCTGGCGGAAAAACAAAAGTGTGATTTAAATTTAATAAATAAAAGCAATTTTAATAAATGTGAAGTGGAGAATAGTGTTTAAAAAAAAAAAAGATATAGTAGTGTTAAAAAATAATAGTGCAGTGAGACTAACCAGATGAAGTACTGTTATTAGTATATTTTTATTGCTACTTGGCAAACAAGTTACCAGTAGGTGCAGTAGATTCTCAGAAAATTCATATCATTTATGATATGAACGCTCTTAAGGCTTACTGTTTCCCATTGCTGGTTCTCCTGCCCATCCTTTGCAAGTGGAAGGAACCGCAGCCGACACAGTTGTAGACCAGAGCCTGTTTGCTGCAACACAACAAACAAGTAGGCACGGACGAATACTAATACCCACAATTCTACTTTCAAGGATTATTAGCGGGGGAAAAAATTATGTCAAAATGTTTGTACACCCACCTGGCTGAGTTTTTGACAGTGGCCTGTCCTGTGAAGAGGCGTACAAAGACCCGAATGTAGAAATCCGCACTGATGGCCAGCAGGGGCTGAATGTATCGCTGATACACATTGGCCCGCTGGTCCAAACTGTGTAAGATGATACGAAGAGCCTCCAGGTGGGCAAATAGCAGGAGATGAATGAATAGACTATCAGCCGCTTTGTTAGGCATACAATCTAACGAGATCTAATACAGGAGCTGTACTTAATATTCTGTCTGCTCAGTTTTGACTGACACGGTCTGTGTGAGAGAACTCACCAGCTCATGACAATATTTAGCCTTGATGGAGACTGAGCCGTACTTGCTGTAGCAGGTTTCGCCGCTGTTCCCCGCCAGCACCGCCATGTCGGTGCATGTGATGCACAGAAGACCTGACAGCCGAAGTCAGGGTAAACAAACAGGCAAAAAATAGCATCGACCGTGACACATGACAAGTACTCACCTCCCTCGCTAACCGCCTGCACGGCGGCATCCAGAAAGGAGGCGGGGCTACCGTAGGGATCCAGATCAATGACATCATAGCGATCCTTCCTGCCTCGCATCTCATACATTAGCATGCTGCAGGCAAATACATGTGGCACATTAAGCACTGGCAACAGACAAAACAGGCCCGCCACAGATCAATTTGATGCTTTGTATTAAGGATTCTCTGTTTATGCACGTGCATGCTCTTAATTGTTTAACCTTTTAAGTTGAAAATGTCACTTCTGCTTGTGGTTTGTGTGTTGCAATCGTTAATGTTATTCCCTCGGGCGCTTTCCATAGTCCATCCGTGCAGAAGTCACTGCCGATGCGAGTTTTCGAATGCTTTAAGGTATACTGCATATGTGAAGCATTAACTGCTTATGTATATGTGATGTTTGGCTGATGTTTTGATAGTCTGAATGACTACTGGGTTTATTTAGTGAACAGCATCTGATTGCTAAATCAATTAGCTATTACAGCTAATCATGCAAATGCAATGATTTTGTCACTCCCACCCACAGTTAGAATGCAGCTCTGTGAGGAACACTAAGAAAATCCATCCAACAGTGGATGAAATGGATGGATAGACAACAAAGGTGGCCAACATGTTCAAACAAAGCAGAACCTGGCATCCTTGCAGGTGGCTTGGAGGAGCTCGCTGACTTTGTTGTACTGAGCGTTCCTGGCAATCAGGGCAGCGGCTTTGGTGGAGAAGTCGTTAGCAGTGACGCTCTGAAGGCCCGGCACTTCCAGGGCGAAGCGCACCGACCGCAAACCGGACGCCGCCAATGCCTCCAACACCCGAAGCCCCCGCTGAGCACAAAACATGACGAACTTGATTGATCACGTCTCGGCTGTGAAGATTAAATGATAGTTCTTGCTTACTTCACATTTCTGCCCAGCAGTCACTGTGAGAGTTGCCGCCTCTGCTCCAGTCTTCGTCACGCTCTCCCCATCAGCCTCGTTTGTGTCATCCGACAGCGACACCACCACGCGCTCCTTTTCGCCGGGCACTTGCAGCTTGATGCCTCGCTGAGTCATCACATCTCTGGCGAACTCGGTGATCACGGCACATCTGGGGAGCAGGAACAAAAGGTCACGTACATAAATTCTGAACAATAAAATGCGACCGCTTACTTGTGCTCACGTTAAATCTCTATTAAATTCCTGGACTGGGTTGTAAAACACCTCATTGGCACTAGGAAACAAGATGGCCGCCTTGCCCTCCTTCACCACCGTCTCGCCAGGTGAGAGCCCCCCTGGAGATGACGCCTCCTGCAATTCAGCCGGCACCCCTGAAGAAGAGTTAGGCGCTGCCTTGCAATCGAGAAGCTCGTGGTCGTGAGTGGCTGTTTTCGGGGGCTCCATGGATTTCGGCCCTGTGTTGGTGGAGGCGGCCGCTGCAGCTACACGGGATGGACGAAGGTGTGGGGAGATGACGATAATGGCGGCCCGAACCAGCATTAGGGCGCACAGCCTGGGGAAACAGACGCAATTAGAATAAATAGAAATACCTGGACAAATGGGAGAAACAAAAAGCAGCTTCGGCAGCTGACACTTGTGGGTAGGATTTGAAGGTAAATAGGAAACATCTACCCTGCGCGGCATGTAGCATACTTCCTAACACAGCTGGTGTGTCAAATACGTTGTTTACAAAGGTCACCATTTCAAACACGGGCAAGAGTGTCGACGTTGAAGCCCTTGAATAAAACCCACCGGCTTGTGAAGGCAAAGGGGTTCGTCTATCGCGGGCGAGAGCTTCGTGGTCGTCGTGCTTTGCCTGTTTTCAGCTCCCTTCGCTGCGGCACGAGTCGCGCTCGCGCTAGCGTGTGGGCGCCGCCATGTTGGATTGAGACAGGCCTACGGAAGCCTGTGCGGCAGCAGAAGCGCCTCTCATTTCTCCTCGCCTGCCTGGCTCCGTCAACGTCACCTAGCAGCAGGGGGCAACTTCCGGGTAGGTGTGGACACGCCCTTCCTCCTCCTCCTCCTCCTCAGCCCGGGCCTAGTTCCAGTCCCAGGCCAGCATCATGACTGCTGAGTGTGGCCCTGAATGATCCAGTTTCATCTAAGCAAGTGCATGTTGATGTGCAGCGAAATATGGACTATGAATTATCTTCACTGCAATAGAAATGAAAAAAACAACCTCACAGAAAGTAAATAGTCCAGTAGCTGTAGAAAGATTGATTGCGCCGAACCTGCACAAATATGAACATTAATATACCAAATGAAAGACCGGTATACAGTTCCTTCAGCTCCATCTCAGGGCCCTTGAACTCAATTTAACCGGGGGCCACCGGAGATAGGGCTTGGGTGGGGCTGGGCCACATGACGTATAAGTACAACCCTAATCTGGAGGGACGCCGGCTCCCTGCGTGCATTGTGGCAATGGGTGTGTAAAAAGTTGCTGAAGTTATGTGCTTAGCGTTGCTAATGAATCCCCTTAGTAGTAGTGGTCCGATGTCTGTTTGTGCTGGCATTTTGTTTCGCGTGTGTGTTCATTTGCCAATGCCACAAGCTCACCACTCTATCAGTGATGGCGTATGCTCGCCAGATGGTGCATCGGGTAGCTTTGTTGCAGAATGTCACATGTGGCTGTTTCTTGAGCAGCATGCGTAGAGGAAGTTGTCGGGATCGCTGCATGTGAAAAAGCTACTTCAACGGTTGTCTCAGATTGACTCTTGACTACATGCAAGTCGTGTTGCCAGCTTGTATGTTACATTTTATATAACACTTTGGAGGCATCTGGCGGGGGCCGATCCGTAGTTTGCCTATCATTGGGTTAGACCATGACTCTGATCCAACGTGTTCTCCCATCTCTCATGGCCATTTGTTTGTGATGAATATCAAGCAGGGCCACACGGTGGATGAATGGGTAGCATGTTGGCCTCACAGTCAAGAGGTTCTGGGTTCGAATCTCCGTTGGGCATTTCTGTGTGGAGTTTGCGTGTGTGGGTTTTCTCCGGGTATTCCGCTTTCCTCCCACATTCCAAAAACATGTATGTCAGCTTCATTGGCCACTCTAAATTGTCCATTAGAGTGTGAATGTTTGTTTGTCTATATGTGCCCTGCGATTGACTGGCGACCAGTCCAGGGTGTACCCCGCCGCCCGCCCATAGTCAGCTGGGATAGGCTCCAGCATACCCGCGACCCTAATGAGGTTAAATGATATAGAAAATGAATGAATGAATGATTTATAGATAATTTTTTCCAATTGTAATTAAGTTATTCTTCGATAAATCGAAGCAAATGTTTATTTATTTTTTTTCATTTTTCAAAATGTTATAATGCAGGCTGTATTTAATGTTTTTCCTTTTTTAATACGCCGATGGCCAACAAAAAACCCCATCCCTATTGGCCCCGGGAATGGACTTTGCTTTACATAAAAGGTGTACACATACACGGATACACATACTTGGGCAACATGCATACTGTAGGCTACTCCAAAAATACACTTGATTCTGTAAATTTGGTTTAACCTTATGAGTGCCACATGTGCCAATGAGTTCTACTTTAGGGCCTACATCATCTAATTATACAAATGTCTCCACCATGAATGATGGTCTATGAATGGATGAATGTCTTTTGAGCACTTAAAGATTGACATGTGGGATTCACGGACACACAGGAAAGATTTCCGGCCCACTTGGCACCTGAGGCAGTCGGAGCCCATTGCTGGAAATTACTACCCCATCAATTCTCGTGCCTTCATTAAGGTTCGTTAAGAGTGTCCTCCATGGACGCATTGAGTGCTAGATTCCACATTCTAACCTATTTACGTGCTTGTGTTATCAGGATGATGAGGACCAACTCACTGTGGTGACAGATCGTTCCCAAGGTGGCGGAAGCATCCAGAATGGCTCTTTGGAGATCATGGTCAGGCTAGTCACACACATAAACACACACGTCCTTGTTCTACNCCCCCCCGCCCTCTTGTCAAGCACTAGTGTGTACGTGCATGCCTTCATGATCACACGCACGCCATCACGGACAATGAATGGCTGCCTGCGGCGCGGCGGAGGGACACACTAGCAGCACGCGCGAGCTTCCCCGGCCCTCATTCCTTCCTTCCTCCGCGAAGAACCACTTCCCAGCGGCCGAGGGGGTGAGTGAGCGCTAGCCGAGTAGCACGCACAGGGCGACGGTTGGGCCGCGCTGCGATGCCCGCTGGAACTGTGGTTATTTTTTTTTGCCGCGGGGGACTTGTTTTTCCCGGATAGTTACGTGAATGGTAGGTGACGAGCGTCGTGTTGAGAAGCGAGGCGCGAAGAAGCCGTTGTTGCTTTGAATTGTCCAACAGCACCGAAGTTCCGCTAGCTGCTATGGGGGATGGGCCGGTGGGCAAACTTTAAGCACGGACTCGTCGCCGCGGTTAGCCACCCTCCTGTCGCCCCAATACCCCCTGTGAGTGGCTCCGTGAGAACTTTCCCAAGGTACCACCCCTTACAGACACCGGCGCTTATCTCGTCGTGAAACTATCACCCAACGCCATTTGTGCTCCCTTCAGCGTGATAAAGTTGCATCCCTACACCCCGCCATGCCGCTCCCGCTGTCTGGCCCTCGGCTGGCCGGCCGGCTGTGTCCCGGAATGACCTGTTGATGTCCGCTCAGGACGGAGCGCCGTGATCGATAACGAAAGGGGCGAGTTGTGTCGATCCGTGGGGGTGTTTTAATCCCCGGCAAGGAGCGTTTTAGAGCGGGAGGGGGGCGGCAGCGTGTACCCCGTGTCGGGCGCGATGCGAGGACACGGAGGAACAAGCTAGCGGCTCTGTTTCAACGATTCATCGATGTGTTGGGTGTCTTTGGGCAATGTCGACCAGAAGTAGATCATCTTGTTATAGCTCCTGGGCGGTTTCGCTGTGTTGTCGCCCCCACCCCCCCCTCCGGCCTGCCCGCCCCGGGCCAGCCGAGGACTCCCAAATCCTAGCGGGCATCTCGGCTGGCACACGGCGGTGCACCGTGAGCTCTCCGTCCACCTCCCCTTCTCTCCCGGCGAGACGCCGGCTGTGCTCGACTTGCAAATGACAATCTATTTTCCATTTGGGGGTTAACTTTCCTTTCTGAGCTCCAGTCCGCCGGGGGCAGGGGGGTTGCATAGCCTGGCTTTGGTGCTGGTCCCCTCCGCTGAGGTAAACACGTTGCCATCTGTCTGGTCATTCGGGCATTTGGTTGTGTAAATGTGATTGAAACTTTATCGAATTGTATCCACAGGGAGGAGTGGTGGTAGCACTTAGCTTTAGCTTTAGCTCCCTACTTGCTAACAGGCCAAAAAATGGTGACATTCGCAGAAACAGAGCAAACTTTAAAGGCCAAAGTGTCAGCAAATGAAAGATTAGCGTCAGTATGTACCAGATATGGTGTGAGCGGACGGTCAGTTATGGATACAGCGAAGGGGAAAAACGAAATAAGCTCAGCTTCTTCCTGCTCCTTTTCGGACATGTTGAGTGGAGGTTATCTGGTATGTGACCAGATAAAATCATAACATACATTTAACATCCTTAAAGCCGGAAACTGATTTGATGCAGCAGTGCACTTGCGTTACTTTGGCCTCTCTGGTGGGTCAGCATGTGTTTTAAATATTGCAGACTTTGCTGCGATGGAAGTGTGTTTGGGGAGGGGTGTCAGCTAAGCAGTGTCAAAGTGTTTAATGGGACACCAGGGGGCCATGGTGCAAAGGTCAAGTAGTGCCAATTAACTTCCCTTTATACTTCCTGGATGTTGTGGTGACCCCTAGTGACCCACCAGGAGGAAAAAGGTGGTGTGTGGCGTGTCCTTGGGTGACATCTCAATGCTTGCTGGAGTGTTTCAAGTGGAGACCTTTTTGTTCAACTCAAAACTCAACCTTAAAAGTGTGTTATCAACATTCATTCTTTAATAGGCACAATGCTTGTTGTTATGGCAACAGTCTGCTTATTATTCATGCGATGGTGCATATTTACACCTGGAAGCAACAGAGGCGTCTTACTGTCGGAAGCGCCGTCTGTTGACTTGCTCACTTGAGGCCATGCAAAGTGCAAATGTCACAGGGTGTGTTAATGGGGGATTGTCACCTCTTGTAGTACATTTTGGCCTCTGTTTCATGGGTCAAACCCACACTGTTTAGGCTCTGTGTACACATACTAATATTCAGTATTTGGGAACGATACCAGGTCTCTCTGTGAGTCAGCTGTGCTGATTTTTTTCCCCAGACAAGCGGCATCCAAAGTCCAGCATAAGGGCCGTTAGAGTCACACAGCGTTTTTTTTTTTTTTACTGTGCAACTAAATACAAGTAAACAAATTCCCTCCTAAAGGCACAATTTGAGACATACGGCGTTTCATGTTATGTTGTTGAGCGGTCGTGTATGTGTGCCCGAAAATTAATTAAAAACTGGATTTTGGTCCGTAAACACGAGACTCGCTCAAGAACTAGTTACAGATAGACTATCGTTTTTTAAATTGCAAACACAAAACAGGCTACTGCAGACCGAACCATGCCAAAATAACTTCAGCAAATCCAACTGTCTTCTCTGCACGCAGCCACACACACATAGTCAGGACACATGTCGCTTTTGAAAATCACAAAATTATTTGACACTACAGTAGAAGTAACTGCCAGGTCGCTGGTCCTCTCAAAAAAATCCATATACCCATCCTTTGTCTATGCCGCGTATCCTCACTAGGAATACAGTTCTCAAAGAAGTGTAGTGGTCTTAAGGCTGAAAGATGCTTCTGCACTATGGTGGAGCCCGACGTACACCTGCAAAAAATTCCAACCTCTCATTAATGCATTAATGCTCCAATTGGTCATCTTTGCTGCGTATATAATTTTCAGTAAATTCCCATCCTCTCAGACATTAAGCCTCTTTGTTGTGCGTGAAGATGGGGCTACTACTGAGTTGTATCACAAAGGTGTAGGGCCCTATGATTTCTGTGTTAATGGAATTGTAGAATTGACCAATAAAAACATAATTTACTGTTAAATGCAAAATCACACAGAAGTGGACATAGCTTGAATGAAAGGCTGTCATGGTGAGGAGAAGGAATGTTGGTGTGTGGAATCTCTTTCCCAGTGGACGGCTCAATCCTAGGCCAATTCCATTACAAGCACAAGACCCCCCCCTCCTGAAGTAAATATGTTGAAATGGCGATAAACATTGGCGAAAGTTTGCAGATCATCCTCTTCTTACTGAGCGTGAATGGAAGCTAATTGGGTTTACTTAGGGCTTGTCCACACGTAGGCGGGTATCTCATAAACCGAAGGGTTTTTTCCACATTTTTGCCTATCATCCACACGTCCCCGCAGATATACAGCATTAAAAACAAAGGTTTTCAAAACCTCCAGCCAAAGTGTGGATCTGTAGAAAACTCCGGTAATACGTTTGCGAGCCGGGTCGGGCGCCATGTTTTCGGAAGTGACGGGATGACAGAGGATGAATCTGATTGGATAGAATTTTAGTAACTGTTGCCGCCTACAAGTTTGGCATGCTTTCCAATGCATTTATTCTGTTATGTGTGGATGCGTTTTTTTTTAAGTACGAGGTCGTGTGGACACAATTTTTTTTATAAACGGAGAGGGAGAAATACTCGTTTTTAAACCTTGCTACGTGTGGACAAGGCATTAGTTTAGCATGCTGATGTGGCTGTGTGTGTGTCTTTGTGCAACTCTGGCTGCACAAGTATATTTTTTACCACCTTGTGTTTTACTGCTTTAATGTAAGGAGCGTTTTGCAATGGCTGATGACGTGCAGTGAAAAAAGCCTGTTTATTCTTGCACCCAGCTCATCTTAACTGTAAAAAGACATTCCTAACACACACATACCGCACAAGACTTCAGAATAGGAGCACTGTTTGTCCCATGTGTAAACTCTGTAAAAAAACAAAACAATATGCATTTGTTTTATTTTAAAACTCTTTGATACTTCAGTTTCAATGTTAAATACTCTTGAGAAATTATAGTTTATTGCCTTTGTTACAATGTACTTAGATTATTATGGCATATAAATCATTAAAAAATGGTCTAAAAAATGTTGTCAATAATATGGATTATTGACAGTAATCTGTAGGACGACAGCAAAATGTGTTATTGTGACAGGTCTAGCCATAAAAGAAACTGCGCAAGTTGAGGAGACATTGCGATCTTGATTCATGTGAACACATGGTTCATACGCATAAACTGCTCCAAATCATCAATCTGGCACATCATTTGTGCTATATACCATCTTTTTCATCATTTTGCTATTTTATAAGGCATCCACTGTCTCTTCCAGCCCAACCACTCATTTCATGAAGTGATGCAGTGTCATTCCTCACTTCCTTAATCTGATTTATTAAGGACTTGATGTCATCGTGCTGCTTATCTAACCTGCCTCCCATGGTGATAGGTGAGGGTGAAGAACATCAAATAAAAACAGACCTTGCACACTTCATTTTTTTATTTTTTTTTTGCATACAGCCCACAGTGGAAAACCTGTGGACATTTTAGTCTGGACTAGTCCTGTCATGGTTTTGCTGTACGATAATTGTCCTACAAAAGTAATTGTCAATGATTGACAATATTGGCAACATTTTTTAGACCATATTTTCATTAACTGTATGGCATGAAACATTAAAGTTGAATTTCTCAAGAGTATTTAACATTGTAAGTGGAATGTCAAGAGCTGTTAAATAAATTAAACAAAAAGACAAAAGACTTGAAGAAAATAAGATGGACTGTCTAAAAAAAATAACAATTATAGCCAAAACCAATTAAAGACCATGTATCTTAAGAAAAAAAACACTCCAGTAAAAAGTAGTAGAAGTATAACACATCATTGTGCACCAAACTTTGACAAAACGTTACACCTCATTAAGCGTAAACTGTGTATTCCACACAGAATTGTACATGCAAGTGAGCTGACGTCAGCATTGACACACAATTTCAGCTTATTTCTCCATTTTTTTCCCAAGTTTTCAGACAGTAACTAAAGTGACTGAGTATTATTAAATATACTGATTATGATATTTATTTAAATACAAGACACTTTTTATCCCCCCCGCAGACCCACCACCTGCAGGGGCAAGCATAAGGGTCCGGTGCATTGCGATTTGGGCAGTGGTCGAGGGCGGGTGTCCGGGCGACCTGGTATTCGGCGGCCAAATCTGGTTCTTGGGACATGGAATGTCACTTCTCTGGTGGGGAAGGAGCTCGAGCTTGTGGAAGAGGCGGAGACATTCCGACTAGATATAGTCGGACTCACCTCAACCCACAGTTTAGGCACTGGAACCAAATTCCTTGAGAGGGGCTGGACCTTGTTCTTCTCTGCCGCAGGGGAGAGGCGGCGAGCTGGTGTGGGCTTATTGTTAGCCCCCCGTCTTGGTGCCTCTGTGTTGGAGTCATCCCCAGTGAACGAGCGGGTTATTTCCCTACGCCTTAGGGCTGGGGAAAAGGTCCTGACTGTGGTTTGTGCGTACACGCCAAACGGCAGTTTAGAGTACCCAGCCTTCTTGGAGTCTATCAGAGGGGTTCTGGAGAGCACCCCAGCTGGTGACTCCATAGTTCTACTGGGAGACTTCAACGCCCATGTGGGCAATGACAGTGTGACTTGGAGGGGCGTGGTTGGGAGGAACGGCCTCCCTGACCTAAACCCGTGTGGTGTGTTGTTGCTGGACTTCTGTGCGAATCACGGTTTGTCAGTAACAAACACCATGTTCAAACATAAGGATGTCCATAAGTGCACTTGGCACCAGGACACCCTAGGTCGCAGGTCTATGATCGACTTTGTGGTCGTATCATCAGACCTGCGTCCGTATGTTCTGGACAAGCGGGCGAAGAGAGGGGCTGAGCTGTCAACTGACCACCACCTGGTGATGAGTTGGATTAGATGGCGGGGAAGGAGGCCGGACAGACCTGGTAGACCCAAACGTGTAGTGAGGGTGTGCTGGGAATGTCTGGCAGAGTCTCCCGTTTGTCGAGTCTTCAACTCTCATCTGTGGCAGAGTCCGAATGGGCCGTCCTCCATAGCTAAGGCAGCCAGTCGTAGTTGCGGCGCAAGGTGGTCGGTGCCAGTCGTGGTGGCTAGCCCCGAACCCGATGGTGGACACCGGGGGTTAGAGATGCTGTCAAGCTGAAGGAGTCCTATCAAGCATGGATGGCTTTCGGGACTCCCGAAGCAGCTGACAGGTACCGGCAGGCGAAGCGGCACGCGGCTTCGGCAGTGGTCGAGGCAAAAACTCGAGTGTGGGAGGAGTTCGGTGAGGCTATGGAGCCTGACTTTCGGTCGGCCTCGAAGAGGTTCTGGCAAACCGTCCGACACCTCAAAGGGGAAGCAGCCCTCAGTTCACACTGTTTACAGTGCGGAAGGGGGCTTGCTGACCTCGACTGTGGAGATAGGAATACTTTGAGGCCCTTCTCAATCCCATTGATATACCTTCCGTAGAGGAAGCAGAGTCTGAGGATACGTACATGGACAGTTCTATCACCGTGGCTAAGATAATTGGGGTAGTTAAATCACTCCCCAGTGGCAAGGCTCGGGGGGTAGACGAGTTCCGCCCTGAATTCCTCAAGGCTCTGGATGTTGGGGGACTGTGTTGGTTGACACGCCTGTACAACATTGCATGGAAGTTGGGAACAGTACCTCTGGACTGGCAGACCGGGGTGGCGGTCCCTATTTTTAAAAAGGGTGACCGGAGGATGTGTTCCAACTATAGGGGGATCACACTCCTCAGCCTCCCTGGGAAAGTCTACTCCATGGTGCTGGAGAGAAGGGTACGACCGTTAGTCGAACCTCGGCTACAGGAGCTGCAATGTGGTTTTAGTCCCTGTCGCGGAACACTGGACCAGCTCTACACCCTTGCCAGGGTACTGGAGGGTATGTGGGAGTTTTTCCCAACCGGTCTACATGTGCTTTGTGGACTTGGAAAAGGCATTCGACCGTGTCCCTCGCGGTATCCTGTGGGGGGTGCTCCGGGAGTACAGGATTGGTGGCCCGCTACTACGTGCCATTCGGTCCTTGTACAATCAAAGCAGGAGCCTGGTTCGCATTGCCAGCAGTAAGTCAAGCTTGTTTCCGGTGAACGTTGGCCTCCGCCAAGGCTGCCCTTTTTCACCGATTCTGTTCATAATCTTCATGGACAGAATTTCTAGGCACAGTCATGGCGTTGAGGGAGTCCAGCTTGGCGACCTTAGGATCTCGTCTCTGCTATTTGCAGACAACGTGGTCCTTATGGCCTCATCAGGCTGTGACCTTCAGCATTTACTGGAGCGGTTTGCAGCTGAGTGTGATGCTTCTGGATTGAGACTCAGCACCTCCAAACCCGAGGCCATGGTTCTCAATCGGAAACGGGTGGACTGTACCCTCCGGGTTGGGAGTGAGGTCTTGCCTCGGTGGAGGAGTTCAAGTATCTCGGGGTCTTGTTCACGAGTGAGGGAAGGTTGGAGCGTGAGATCGACAGACGGATCGGTGCAGCGTTCGCAGTAATGTGGTCGCTGTACCGGACTGTCGTAGTGAAGACTTCCGGCTCAGCTTTCTGTTTACAGATTGATCTACATTCCCACCCTCACCTATGGTCATGAGTTATGGGTCATGACCGAAAGAGCGAGATGGCGGATGCAAGCGGCGGAAATGAGTTTCCTTCGTAGGGTGGCTGGACTCACCCTAAGAGATAGGGTGAGGAGCTCGGCCATCTGGGAGGAGCTCAGAGTAGAGCCGCTGCTCCTTCACATCGAGAGGAGCCAGTTGAGGTGGCTCGGGCATCTATTCCGGATACCTCCCGGGCGCCTCCCTGGTGAAATGTTTTGGGCATGTCCAGCCGGGAGAAAGCCCCGGGGAAGACCTAGGAAAGGCTGGAGGGACTATGTCTCACAGCTGGCCTGGGAACGCCTTGGTGTCCTCCCGGTGGAGCTGGAAGAGGTCGCTGGGGACCGGGAAGTCTGGACTTCCCTACTGAAACTGCTGCCCCCGCGACCCGGACCCGGATAAGCGGTGGAAAATGGATGGATGGATGGATGGA